>VDFB02101418.1:121902-424121 GCA_007258455.2 Sequoia sempervirens | reverse complement strand
AATACCCATCCGAACCCCTTTTATCAAGCTTAGAAGCTTCCAGATTTTTGGGTTCTACAAAATCGGATTTTTCCTTTTTCATTGATTTTTCCCTTTTTTGGTGATCACGCGAAAAAGTAGGAGGATAGGGGTCAGGGTGTATAGTATACCATGGGCTATACAGTATAGCATGATCAGTCACCACATACCAACACTTGAGACTATTTTGAGTATTTTATTGATAAACTCTAATCAAGTTTTCAAAATGGAAGGTGGTTGTCCTCTATTAGTGTCAAATGATCTAAATTTATCATAAGTCTTTGGTTGAGTCTGGTCTTGAGTATTTCGAAATCCTATACTTTTTACATCTTAAGAATCCTAGGTTATTATGGGTTCCTTTGTGGAGTTATGCCACGTGAAAAATATTAGATTTCTACTTCAACGCTATTGTGATTCTCAACACTGATTGTGAGCTTCATTGTTCACAAGTTGAAAATAAAAAAAGATAGCAAGAAAATTAGAAATGAAAAGAAAAGAGAAAATCAAGAAAAAAGTGTGAAATTTCAACTTTAGGAGGATTCAAATAACTCTACTAGGGTTATGGACTCTCGGTTGGCAGTAGAGCTATATTCGAGAGGATCACAACGATAACCTCATTGGGGCTATGGATGCCTGACTGGCAGTGAGGCAATATCCTAGATGCTTTTGGAGTATAATCATTCATGTACCTTACCGCAATGAAGCATAGGTTCTTGTGATGATCCTAAGGAGGGAAATGAACACACAAGCACACACTTGTATTTTAGTATTTGAAGGACTAGATCTCCCAATGGTTTTGATGCTTTAGGTTTTGGCCTAATGTGAGAATTGAAACCAATGATTCTGGGTTCATGATTATTGTTTGTCATCAAAATGCTTTGAAGCATTTCCCCAACAAAATCACCATTTTTTGTTCCTTTTGCACACATGCCCCACTAAAATTAGGGACCCCCTCTTTTTTCTTTTCACCTTAGGTTTTTCCTTTTCCCCTTAAGGGATAGGTCCTTTGAATTTTGTTGATATCACCTCTTGAGCTTATAATGATTGCCAAAATATTAGAGGTGAGTGTGTTTGCAACAATGAAATCCATTTTTGAACCCTTGAAATATCACTAAGTCCCTCAAATGACTAAGTTGGGTTGAGTTTCATGAAATCCATAACCCTTTGGAATCCCCAAAATGTCTCTTTTTCACAAATAGGCCTAGCCAAATTCCTCGAGCTTCTAGTTTGTGCGGATTTCAAGTCATCATGGAACGCCTAACAATTGTGTCATCATTGGGTTCATGAGCCTTAGGAATGTCCAAATTTCATCTCATTGCTAAATCTGTGAGGATTTGGATTGCCCGACATCTTTTTCCATCATGAATTCTGGATAGGGGCAGATTCCCTGATGCTACAAAAATGTCAATTTGAGATTCAATGCACTTTGTAGTGTGTATGAGGGAATTAATGGAGATGGATTGAGTGGGTTTTAATTCAATTTTTCTCATTATTTCCTAATTCTATTAGTTATTTTCATTTGAGAGACTAAGAATTTGGGGAGAGAAGTATATTGAGTGATTTGAGGTAATGGTTTTGGTGATTTGAGTTCGTTGATTTCTCCATCGGTGCCTAGGGTTTGCTACGTCCTTCATTTTCCTAGTTGGAGATAAAAGATAAGGTTTTAATCCCACATTTCTTGTTGATTTTCACATGAATTCATGGGTGGTTGATATCATTCTGATTTATTCATGCTTTCTTTTGCATTTTGAAAAATTGTAGTTTATTTCCTATCTCATTTGAATGTTAAGAAAGTTAGGGCATCATATTTTATGTGTTTTTCTTAGCGAACTAGGGTTCATACAATTGATAATTGATTAAAATGCATCATGATAGCTTGAAATTTGATGACAATAAACCTAGGGCATCAATGAACACTTGCATTTAGCACCATTTGTGGTCTAATGGATGTGGGAGTAGATAGTTAGAGTTTAAATTAGAATTCAAATAAACTATTGCTGCTATCTAAACCTTCGCCTGATTCCATTAAAGGGTTTGGTTATGTTCTTGATCGTTTTAATGACCTTGGAGAAATTTTTTGGATGCATATATTTGTAAACCCTAGCATGCCCTAGCAATGGACATTAGAAATCTTGTAAATTTGAATGTTTGTTGGTTATATGGGTTTGGTTGGGTTTGAAGTGAGTAATATGATGGCATTGATACTAATTGATATTCTTGAATCTTTAATCCATGTATTCTCTTAGATATGCCCATGAATTTTGATGATTCACATATTAGGGAAAACTTTGAACCATTCAAACTTAAGTCCATCATGAAATCCTTGCAAAACTAAAAATCTCGACAAGGGTGTTCATTGCTAAATCCTCATGTGATCAGGAAATTAAACCAGGATTAGAGATTGCAAATCATTAAACTTAAATCCTAAAGATCCTAATCAAATAATAGAGCACAAAAGAAAGCATAGAACATAAAATACTAAAATGTAGTTACCCAAGTCTTCATGCTTCCATTGAATCACCTCTATTATCCTCCTCCATTTTACTTCTAAGTAACTAATGCCCTTAGATTATAAGTGCAATTAAAAGTATATGTCTATGCCTAGAAAAATATCAAAGTTTTCTCAACAACACAGTCTAGATGGATCAAAAATGATAGTGACAATGCTATTTACAGAGAGACAGATGAGATCAATTGATTTTTATTTTGATCAATGGCCGAAATTGAACGAGACAAGGTAAGATAAGATTGAAAGTGAAGGAGAATGAGGAAATTGAACATTTTTTTGATAAAATCAATTAGTTTGAAGAGGAAAATGCATTTTCAAATAATGGAAACATTATTTAAATGCAAAAGGAAAAATCAAGTTATATTTTTTATTAAATAGAAATTTAATTCAAAAAGGTGAGTGAAAAGGCAAGTCATTAATTAAATAAGATTTAATTAATTTGTGACAAAAAAGCTAACAGTGAATAATTAAATAATTAATATAATTATTTAATTATAGTTGAAAGTGGAAGTAATTAAATAAATAAAGTGTATTTAATTATAGAGGAAAGACATTAGTGATGTAATTGAATAAATATAATTTATTTAAATAATCAAGATTAATAGAGAAATGAATTAATTAAATAAATAATAATTATTTAATTAATAGCAGAAATATGACCCTAGACAATGGAAAAATGGTGTTAGCAAGCCTAGGACATTTTTCAGTGTCTACACCTCAAATCCTTGGATTGCCCGATATTAAACTTATCACAGATTCCATGAGCCTTTAGATTACCCGATTTTGACCTCGTCATGGATTCCATGCGAACAAGAAAAACTTGATAAACTCTTCATCATGGATTCCATGTCCCTTCGGATTTTCCCGATGAGTTTCTCATCACAGAATTCCTGAAGTCCTAGATTTCGTAGATTCTATCTTTGGAGGGATTCCCCAAAAATACACTGGTGATTTATTGAATAATGGATTTTCCCAAGGTTAAATGATGGGATTAAGAATGATGGATTTTCCCAAGGGTTAAATGATGGGATTAAGAATGACGGATTTACATTTGGCCAAGCATCATTGATTCCTTAATGCAATAGATTTCCTGATGAAGGTTATCTCGCAGATTCCATGGAGTTTTGGATTTCGTGAAATCCTTGCACTAGTGGATTCTCTGAATTCCCTGTTTGACCCAAAAATTAGATAGCTATTTTAGATCATTATTTGAGGGTTTTGAAAAGTTCCTTTGGTGTCCTTATTGATAATATGATATTATATGTTTCCAAATGGAATGTCTTGATTTTGCTAACCATGTTTTAGATCATTAATAATTTCAAGTAATTGTGATATTTTGACTAACAAATGCAGGCAAAAACAAGTAAGGCTAAGGCAGGTAAAGTTCAAAGCAAACAACTAAGCCAAGGAAGGAGGAGCTAACCAGAGCATAAAAGATGAAATATGATTTCAAGGGAAGGCTTCTAGAGTCTAAAATCACTTCTCATTGGGGAGAGGTTGGAGACACCAATATGAGGCATATTAATTTGGAGGATTTCAAGAAGTGAATGTACTGCTATGCTCCAATAGAATTAGCAAGGAGGTTGGTACACACTGGGATACCCCAAGTAGTAGGTTTCCCTCCATCAATCCAATTCCTAGAGTTAATAGTAGAATGCTCAAATCATTGTGACTCTGATAGAAGAATGATTGTTGGCCCGAAGGCAGAATATTGGCCAACATCACTAAGGAATATTTAGCTGAGGCTTTTGGTATTCCAACTCAAAATAAATTGGTAAAATTCAAGATTGATAAAGTGAATAATTTTTATACATATAATCTTGAGAGGGCACTAGAGCTGATCAATGCCTCATGGATTGACAAACCTAGGTCATATTACTCCAAATTTCCAAAGTTGTTGCATAGAAGTTACTTTAAGAATGAATATAATGACATGATCACTCTTCTTAGCAGAGTGATGGGATTAGATAGAGCCTTAGTACTTAAATATTGGATGTTTTATATGATTGCAAAGATTGAGAAAGGCACCAACTATCACTGGACAGGGTTGATTAGTGAAAACTTGGATAGAAAGCTAAGAGCAGTACAAGATATAAGGAAGTTCACAATGACTTCCTACATTGTCTACATGCTTGCAAGGAGCTTTAAGTATAGGGGATTAAGCTATAAGGGAGTTACTGGAGAGAATAAGGTTTATGAGATCTATCCCCAGTTGCATCTATTAAGCACCTCATAGTACAGAAGGGTGAATGATGCATTCACTATGTACATTACAAGGACATTGCAAGAATTAGTACATTTGAGGATTTTAGTTGAAGCCATGGAGCTTGTGAAGAAATATGGCTATTGGTACTTGAAATTTCCTAAGTTTACATATATTAGAGTTCAAGGATGCCCCTTGGTACCATATAGGCTTCCACGATACCCTACTAACAAGGTTGTGTTATTTAAGGTGACAAGGCAGCTGGTTGCATTTGATAAAGTATTGAAGAATATGCACAAGATAGGAATTGGAGGGGAATTCCCCTTGAAGGTTAATGGTTGGGAGGCTTTTCCTTCTTTTCAAAGTGCCCAACATTCTGGAATAGAAATGGAATACCTTAGCTTTCCCACTCATACATTTAGGAGCCACTTTGATCCTTATGGAACAACATAGAAGGCAACCTTGAGGGATTATAGGCACAAGGTTGAAATTGAGGATCACTGGTCCAACTATAGAGATGAGTTGGAAGTATTTAAAAGAAAATTCTCTAGGCTGCCTGTAAAGATGATAATATTGTATAGGGTCATGGAGGTCCTAGACTAGATTGATGATGATGAAGATGTGATCCAATACCATGAATACATGGAAATATCTAAGAAGCCTCTTACTACAATAGACTAGTCTAAGGAGGAAATAATAGATTTAGCACAGGTTACTACACTAGTTATCAAGTACTCCAAGCAGTGGGAAAGCATAAAATTCTAGAGTTGGAGGAAGATGAGGTCAAGCTCGCTTATGAATTGATGGGAGATTTGGAATTGCAATCCTCTTCAAAGTAGTAAAATAAGAAAGAAGAAGGTATGAATCCCCAAGAAGAAGAATCAGAAGAAGAAGAGCCACTGGCTATCAAAAGGAGAAAGGGGAAACAAAAGGCTAAGGCCAAAAAAAAAGAACCTAAAATGTAGTATATTTCAAAGAAAATAAATCCTACCAAGTGTATGACTAAGGAAATTGAAGAAACATCCCCTCAGCATCAACCTCCAAAAAGAAGAAGAATAGTTAGAGGAAAGGGTAAAGGTGGTTCAAATGTTTTCCCTCCAAAGAAGCAGCAAAAAGACAAAGATAATGAAGAGAATCTACAAGATACAGAGGGAGGAACGCGGGAGGAAGCTATTAATGTAGAGAGTTCAAAAGAAAGAACTCAAGTATATACAAGGAGAGCTTCTTCTCATTCAAGAATTCCATTTTCTAACTTAGACAATATAGAAAGAGTAGCTGCAGAATTGGAAAAGGCTGCACAAACATTACCTTCTAAAAAGGACAAAGCTACAAAGGAAGAGATCATAGGAAATGTCCCTCCTAAGCCACCTCAAGAGAATGTACCTTCTGATAAAGAAGAGGAAACAAGAGTAGAGAACACAACATTTGAAGATGTTTCTATGGGTCATGTGTCAGATGAACCAAAAACTCCCAAGGATGGAGACTTGAGTAATTTTGGAGAGAAATTCAATTTGAATGTTTATGAGGAATAAAAAGGAATAGATCAAGCAAAAATGGAAGAAGTTAATGTTGAATCTACTGGAGGAGAAGAGGATCATGGGGATCATGAAGAAAAGGAGGAAGAGGTAAATAAAGAGGAGCAAGAACAACCTCAAAAGGATGAAATGAATAAGGAAGAAGACCACTAAGGACAAAATAATATTAACCTTGATACAAATGTAGAAGTGTCAACTGCT
Source organism: Sequoia sempervirens (assembly GCA_007258455.2). Taxonomy (NCBI): domain Eukaryota; kingdom Viridiplantae; phylum Streptophyta; class Pinopsida; order Cupressales; family Cupressaceae; genus Sequoia; species Sequoia sempervirens. Next base: position 417,655 of record VDFB02101418.1, on the reverse strand, counting down.
CCAAATTGGCTTAAGGAAAGTCGCAAACCTAAACTTGTAATAATAGAGGATGTAGTTTCAGATTGGGACACTTTTTTGGTTGGCTTGAATAAACCTAAGGAGAAGAAGAAAGCCAAAATAATTTCCAAAATAACAAAGGATGATGCCAATAATAGGGTGTTACACATTGCTACCCCTAAAATAGAGAAAAATAAAGAGGAGGCTACTCTTGATGACTATAATGTGTAGACCATTAACTTGGGTCTATCCACCAAGAAGCAAGAAGAAAAAGATTTAAAAGGATTGGTCGATGTTGTTATGAAAATATTGGATAAAGAAGTGAAGGTAAAAGAAAATTTGTTGAGGTAGGTAGAAGAGCTGCAAAAATATATACAACATTTGGTGAAGCCTCTTAAAACTCAAACTAAAGTAGGAACATCTACAAAACTTATCATCATGTCTAAAGATGTCATCAATGAGCTAGAGAAAATGAGGACATCAATACAAGTAGCTCAAGATTAGGCGGCAGGAGTGTATCAAAAAGGTATTCCATTAATTGAGTAAATCCTGCAATTATATGAGAAAATTATTTCTTTTGAGGATATTGTACAACAAATAGCAGCAGAGTGCAAAGAATTTGATGATAAATCCATGGTTAGGCTGGTGAAGGTGATAGAAATTCTTGGGGAGGTGCAAGTAAAAGAATATATTCTCACTTTTGAGGATATAAATAATCCCAAAGAATTGATAGAAGCCTTCAAATTTAGAAGGGAAATAATGGATAAAGCTATGGAGCAGATTCCCAAAGTGTAGAATGACTTAAGTGATATCATTGTTAGCTACACCTTGTTTCTTGAAGTAATGAGAGGGAATACTTTGAATAAATATTACATGAATTCTGATATATTGAAACAATGGTGGAAAGATGCTTACTCCCATGTTAAACATGGGGTTGTGACTTAAAATCACTTGGAAAATGTTGCTATGTACATCACAGTAATGCATAAATATCAGGAATCAAAGATAGACTGGGATAAAATATTGAAGAAATATGAGAATGAAGTGGAGTCTATTACTTTAAGATTAAAATTTATCCCAACTCCCAGTTAGGCCAACCAGAATAAGGTATTAAATAAGTCTCAAGAGTTTTCTAGGAGGCAACAAATGGGAAAAGAAGGTGAATAAAGAGCATATCCACCTCAAGTTTTGTGTCATTCTTCATCAACAAGCTAAAGGACAAGTTAGCTACCTAGAAATCAGTGCAATGGCCTTTTATTTAATATTTTTAAATGGTATTTTAATATAAAACGAGTTTTAAATGTCTTTATTTTGAATTTTAAATGGGCATTTGGATTGTATGAGGCTGACCTATTTTGGCCAACCTAGTTTAGGCACCCATATTGAGATGTAATTTGGACCGTTGGTTTTAAACCCTAGATTTGTACTAAACTCTATAAATATGAGGCCTCTCCTCATTTGAAAGATTAGTTCTAGAATTGTTGCAAACATTTGGTGAAGTTAATATAAGAGAAGGCATTAACTTGGTGCTCTTTTCTATGTTATTTCATTCTTGTGTATTGTTATTATGTTTCCAAGCTATTTCAGTTAATTAGTTTCAAAGTTAGATACAGTTCTTTCATGTTGGTGATGAAGTATTGAAGGTTTTTGATGAATCTACTACTCATACTACTTGGGGCTTGCTGATTGTAAGTCACTTTGCATAGTTATCCTGGGCCATATCTTATTACATTAGTTCAATTGTGAATATTTATGCATAGTATTCAAATTTGGGTATATGTTTGAATGTTTCACAATCTAAAAATCTTTACATTCCTTTGAAGATTGCACTATTTCTTTGATATTGTGGATGTTATCTTTGTTAAGTAGGGATTAGTTATTAAGGATTTGTCCACCTTGAATGTTGAATTGTTTACATGATTGCACTTATGTTTTAGATTAAGATATCTCTCAACCCCTTAAATATTTTGTTGTTTCTTTGAAATATGTGTTAGTTTAGGATTGAAAAGCATCACTGGACTATTGTATTTGATGAAAACATTATTTTTAGACCTCAAATCTAGAAATTATGGTTAAGGTTTGCTCTTATCCTCAAATCTTACAAAACCCTTGTTATAGACCCATAAGTTTCAATCTTTGTTGATCATAAATTCCCCTTGTGATTACCATCATTATACATTATCACTGAGTTGTTTGTGCATTGTCGAGACCTGACATTAGAGACCTTGGGGTTTTTTTCTAAAGATTTTTGTAGGAAATAACCTTTCAAGAGAGATAGAGTACTTGTGCTATATCTGTGTTGTGTAGTGCTAAAACACCCATCAATAAAATTGGTGCTAGAAGGAGGGTTGTTTGAACAAATCTGGAGTGAATTTGGTCATTCTCTCCTTAGATATATTATAGAGTTACCAGGTCTACAGCTGATAAAATAGATTTGTAGGAGTTAAAGGCCACTACTAGGACTAGGAGGGCCAAGAAAGGGGAAGCTTCATCTTCAACACCACCTACCCAACCTCCAATTCCACCTTCTTTGACATCCACATCATCCACTTCTTCATCTTCATCCTCCAACCATACTCAGATTGTTGCACCCCAACCCTAGGTTGTTGTAAATTAGCCATTACCACCCCCACCTCTACTAATGGCCTGGTTCACAAACAACCCATCACCTTTGACCTTTAACAACTATCATGACATGCCCAAAAATGTTGAAGGCTTCTGCTCTAAATTCCATACAAATGACCCTTACATGACTATAGAAGAACACATGAGAATATTTGAGGCGGACCTTAAAGATAGGATGATTCACCATGAAGATGTTGCATGCGGGATTTTCTCATACTCATTAGGGGAAGAAGCATTTTACTGGTACATTCATTTACTTATAGGGTCAATCCAAATTTGGGATGCTATAAAGAAGGCTTTTCTTGCCAAGTTCACAATCCTAATAAGCCCTTCCCAATTGTACCATCAATTCGCATCCATTAAAAGGGAGTTGAATGAGCCAATCAATACTTTCAACAATAGGTTTCATTGTGCTTACACTAGGTTGTAGGACCCTTATGTTGTTGATGATGCTTCAGCTAGATTAATGTATTGTGAGGCCTTAGATTGTCTCACCTTTGCTCTAGTAAAAAGGGCCAACCCAGCTCTGTAAAACTTAGTGGATATGTATGCAAGAGTTAAGGCAAGTGTCGACCTAGGCCAACACCTCACTAGCCCACTTCCTTCATTGGGCCAAACTACACATCTTGGACAAGTTCAAGGCCTAGGTCATGCTTTAGCCAATCAAACTCCTTTGTTGAATTAGGTGCCCCAATTGCCATTAGTACCACATTCGGGTCCCCCATTGACTCAAGCTCCATCAGTTCCTAGCTATTTACAAAATTCAATCCCACCAACTTATCCTTAGAATTCCAATATACCATCATATCTACAAAATTTTGAAGTTCCTTCCTATTAGTAGAATTCCTCCGCAATGCATCCCATATATCTTCAAAATTCTGCTCTAGTATAGAATACTACAGAAAAGGAGTGAATTGATGAGTTAGTTGAACAAGTGATGAAGCTAACCACTGAGGTTACTTATCTAAGGAACCAAAACAATCAACTATAGGCTTCACAAAAGAATATTCAAGCCAATTACAGTTGTGACAATTGTGATCCAGGTCAAATCTTAAGACAAAATTTTGAACAAGGACAAGGTGTAATGCCCCTCCATTTACCTTGTCTGGACAGCTTCTTGGATTTCATCTAGACTTTATGAGGTTGTTTATCTTGACTTTATGTTATTGTTTGATAAACTTTATGACATTATTGAATGTTACTCAGACATGGTGATATTTTGATGAGTTGATGTTATGACTGATTATTTATTTATAACATGTTTTTAGATTAGCATAGTTGTTATTTGAGTTAATATTGATGTATGTTCATTTATTAATTATTGATGTTTTAATTTTGTCAGTCTTGATGTGACTGTATTGGTGAAGAGAACGGTATTGCATCACTCGCTCACGAGTGCCCTGTGATTTTCGTGATTCTATCTTCACAGTGTGTATGAATTATTATCTGTAATACATGTACGACTTTTTCTTTTGTTGTAGGTTTGCAGGTACAAGACAACGGCTTCACCTGGTTTCATAGGTCTGAGCGTGTCCACTACTCAACAGTAATGATTGGGAGATAGTAACATGCTACCTAGTCAAACCTTTACCCTAGCACAATGTGTCGTCAGTTTGTATGTTGGTCATGTTCCTTATCCATATTGGTCTTGGTATTTTATTTATCGTGCAAGTTTATATTGTAAGGATTAAATTATATGTTGTGATTAGTATTTAATTAATATGGAGATTTTATTATAAATTAATTAATTTAAGTTATATTATTAAGTAATTTTAATTATTAAATTAATTGATAATTAAAATAAATAAGTTATTTAATTGTAAATTAGATTATATAAATTGTTTTAATTTTAAATGCATATTTGGGAAAAGATCTTAAAAATATCTTGGTTTGTTAAAGAAGAGATATTTGTTGTGTGAACTGAAAGTTAGAAGGATTTGTATTTTTATTGTCTTAAAATTGATTTACAGAGAAATTAATTGAAATTGGTGAAAAAAGAGGAAGTTTTTACACAGGAAAAAGAAAGAACAAGGGTTTTTGGAAAATAAAAGATTTGTTCTCTGGTTTGAAGAAATTGTAGATCTTAGAAGCTTTCTGATAATTATAGGAATCGAGTTTGTGGAAATTCTTGTCTGTGGTTTATTTTTGTTCTCTGGGAAGTGGCAATTTTTTTGGAGGACGTTTTGGCAACATTGGCAAATTGAAGCTACAGAGAAGCTCAACATCAATCATCGAGGCAACAATTCTTTTGGAATAGGTTCCTTAATTTTTTTTGTGAATTTTGATTTGAAAGAGTTATTTAATTATTGTAATACAAATTGGAAAAGATTAGAAGAAGTTTTCATTACTGTAGAAGCTTTTGTTTTGAAAAGATTACCGTGAAATTTGAACCTCTATAGAAAACAATTTAGATCCTCTATTTAAATTGAGTATTTGAAATAGATTTTTACAAAGGAAATTATAGTGGAATTATTGAAACTCTGTTGAATTTAAATCAAAACTTGGAAACCTTTTCCTGTAAAAATATAATTTATTCTTATATAGAAAATGGTAAATTACCGTGGAAGATTTAGATCCTTGTAGAGAATGAATTTTAACACAATAGAAAATTCAAAAGAAAACAATAGAGGAATTAGACAATATCTATAGGATTGAAAATGAAATCTTCTGATAAATTTGAGAAAATTGAAATCCTCTAGTAGATTTGTGAAAATTGGAAACCTCTGGTAATTTGTAAATCAAAATAGTAGAGAGAGAGGGTAACTAAATTAATCATAACTAAATATTTACGAACTGGATATGGCTGAATTTTTGATATGTTTTAAAAGACTTTGTGGCGCACCTTTAGTAAAAAAATTTAGAGAAACCCAAATCCAAATATTAGATTATTTAAGTGCCTGAATTATTTTAAGTTGTGTTCTTTTATGTTCACATTTGCGGAAAATTTGAGTTGAATAATATGAGTAATTGTCAAAATAAAAGTTAAATAATTGGTTTAATTCGTTGTTGATTGATTAGATTTAGGAAATCCTAATGGTTGTATATTTAATTAATTGAGTGGTTATTGTAATTGTGTATTCTGTTGTAATTGTGTATTGGGGATTGGGGATATGTTGTCAAAAAAATATAAGTCTTCTAGAGATTGTAAAATTGTGAAAGGGTTATTGTATCTTTTGTTCACCCTTTTTGAGATTTTCTTGGGTAGTGCACATTTTTAAGATTTAGTATTTGACATCCATAGGGATGTGTGAATTAGTTTGAACACCTGATTATTATGAATGGGTTGTGTGATTTAATTTGAGCACCTAGTTACTACGAACGGGATGTGTTGTTCTTTGTTGAATGGTTGATATTTATTATCGTATTTGTGCACCCTATCTACCCTTGGGTTGTGGAATATGTTTTTGTGTTGTCGATAGGGGAGTGGCTTTCAACGGGGGTCGGGACACAAAGTGGTCACAGGACAACTCGTGTGAAAGTCAGTTTAATCAATGGAAATTAAATAACCTTTATTAGGGATAGAGTAGTTTAATACATTTAATCAGATAATTTAGCCTCGCTCATTGGCTCAAGGGCTAGTATGAGACTTAAGATGAGTCGGGAAGGCCTGGAATGGCAAGATCGTTATCTTATCTTTTTGAAAGATAATTGATTCCACACTGGTGTGCATGTGGGGTCAGGTTCGTGAAAGGTTACCAGGATAACCCAAGATGGGGGTCAGGACCTAGGAAGATCTCCTTTGGATAACCAATGCAACCTTTGTGATGACACTCCTATGACAATAGTCGGTTTGTATTGTACAATGGATGTATTTGATTTAGTGATTCTGGAAGCAATATAACTTTGTGTTTGTATTTACTAGTACAGTGTTGTTTGTGTTTATTGGTATAATGTTGTTTGTGTTTATTGGTACAGTGTTATATTGTATATTGTCTGTGTCTAGAGGTAGTAGGTTTGTCTTGGTTACCTTTTACTATCTCCTAACATGGGGGTTGGTCCTACGAGTACCATATGGTTGGGTGGCATGCACCTTACACTGTTGAGTTTTCTTTTCCTGTTCATGATGGCAAGATCTTCTTGTTCGAGGAGCTAGTGTGGTTCTATGGATTTGTACTTCTCTTTCTCATTGTAACAGTGGAAATTATATATTGTATTCCTTATTTTTAATCGAGGAACCCTTGTGATGTAATTGTAACATTATGTATGATCTATTCATTATTGAGTTAAATGGTATATTTGGTGTTATGTGGTGTTGTATCTGTGGAAATATTTTCAATACATTTCCATGTTTAATTATTTTGCAATGGGTGAATGCTTTGTTGTATGTTGTTATCATGAGTAAATTCCATCTACTATGTTTTAGAATAATTTTATAAGTTTTGAAATTCACATGTAGACGCGTTGTGTGGCCTAGAGGATGTATGTGTTAGAGTAGTTTACTTCACTCATCATTGTTACTCTTTTTAAGGAAAAAAATTAGTTGTGCTTCCGTAGTCTTGCTTCGTCCTCTAGGTTGCGAGATGGGGTTTTACACAAGGTTCTAGACAAAGTTTTGAAAGGAGGAAATCCCCAAGACAAAAATAGGACTGGAACACAAGGCCCAATAATGGAGGGGTGCCAACACCACTTGATCCACCTAGCAACCTAGAAAAATCATCAAGTGGAGTGTATTTAGCTAAAGTTGCATTGTATGGATGGTGCAAAATTCATGGAACAAACAAGCATTTTGAGCTTGATTGTTCGAAGTTCTAGACTATTGCTGCCATATTTCAAATGGAAGTGCAAAATGCTGCTAGCAATGATAATTCAAGTGGACGTGAGATCGTACCCTTGGAATCATATGATTCGGTCATGGTTCTGAATCAAGCACCTCTTCCTCAAGATGAAGAGAATCAACCTAAAGAGGAGTCTACAGAAGATGGCCCCAAAACAAAAGATGTATGTAATGAAGAGACAATATCTTAGCTATTTGACAATGTTGACAATGGTCCTAGAGATAAAGAAGATCAAAAGGAAGAAGAATTCCATATGTTTCACCAGCGTTCAACACCTTATAATTTTCCAACACCTTACAGCCCCTATCATTATCTGGATTAAAGATGTTCACAGTGGAGCTTACCCCTACTCCATTAGTGCCTGGAAACATCACCAATTTTTAGGTGTTTGAGGATGATAAGCATATCTTATATTTTATCACCAGTTTGGATGTCTTTCACTAGTAGAATTTAGCAAATAAATGACTATGTGACTAAAATTTTTAGTCACAACAACCAAAAATGACTAAATTCTACTCATTTTTTGCAACACAACTATAAATGACTAATTTTTTTGCATGAAATTTTTTTTTTTAGAGAAAATCTTCCTAGCCATCAATTTAGGTTTTAGCTGACACTTATGCATATAAATATATATACTATAAATACGTAACAAAAATTAAACAATATAAAGACCACCATTTTCCTGTAGTTTTTAACTACCGCTTAGTTAGAAGAAATAGTCTGGGAAAACAAACAGAGGTTGAAGTGTTTTGAAGATGGAGATATATTGAGCAGTAATTGAAGGGATTTCCTAGTGGAAGAATCTCCTACCAGCAGTGCTTTAAAGTATGGGTCTAGAATGTGGCCAAATCTATCCTTCTATCAGACAGCTCCCCATCTGGAAGTATGTCTTGAGGATTTTGAGCTTTTTGTTGTGGATTGTCTCAAAGGTAAGCAAACCATTCTTTATTTTTTTTAAAAGTTGAATGTATATGTTATGTCTATTTGGGTATTTGAAAAAATTGATGTTGGGTGTTTTCATGAAGTACTATTTGGCTATTTGAATTTTATGATGGTAGTTGTTATATACTGGGTATCTGGGTATGTTTAAAAACTAATGCTTAGTATTTTTGTTATTGGCTATTAGGGTATTTCAATGTTGGGTTTTCACTTGAAATGGGTATTTTTTAAAAATGGTACTGGATATTTTTTGCTATTGAGATAATGTTTTTTTTTAGAAACAAATGAGGTCTCAACCTTTTCTGGTATTACACGTAGTTTTCTAAATTTTGATTTTTTTATCATTTTTCCCATGCATTAAAAAAATTGATGTTTAGTGAACCCTTTGTTATTGACTATATTGGTATTTAAAAAAGGGACATTGGGTGTTTTCTTTATATGGGTATTTAAAAAAACTGATAATGGGTATTTTTTTCGCTGTCAAGTTAAAGTTATTCTAACAAACAGACGATGTCTCAATCTTTTTGGTATTGCAACCTCACTAATATGCTAGAGTTATGGTTTATGTTTCTACAAAGGCCTAGGATTTTCACCCTAGTCATGCTCTTACCAATGCTTCTATTAGTATTAAAAAACAACCTTAAATCTTGGGTCAAAAAATTAGTTGTCTTGACAAGGTGTGGTATGATCTTGGATTGTATTCTAGAGTGTGTGGGAAGATTTTCTTTGATCATTAAGGTATGTAAACCTAATCAGGGAAATGTATCCTATATAGCATGGGTCTTGCTATATAAGAAGTTATTCTGACAAACGGATGATGTCTCAATCTTTTTGGTATTGCAACCTCACTAATCTGCTAGAGTTATGGTTTATGTTTCTACAAAGGCCTAGTATTTTCACCCTAGTCATGCTCTTACCAATGCTTCTATTGGTATTAAAAAACAACCTTAAATCTTGGGTCAAAAAATTAGTTGTCTTGACAGGGTGTGGTATGATCTTGGATTGTATTCTAGAGTGTGTGGGAAGATTTTCTTTGATCATTAAGGTATGTAAACCTAATTAGGGAAATGTATCCTATATAGCATGGGTCTTGCTTTAATACTTCCCATAATGGTTATTAGCAGATCACATTATTATAAGTTGTGGTAACCCAAGATTACATTCAAGTATGTAACAAACTTGGTCTATAGTTTAAGTTGTACACTTCTAAGTAGAATTCATAAGGTTTAGAAAATCTTGATCACTCTCTAGAATATCCCATTAAACATGGTTTATGCTTGAATGCACCACATAATTGATATAACACAACCACTCTACATATCAAATAGAGTTATAGGCTCTTTATTGCAGCAAGAGGTAATCGCTCTTGGATCATGTCATCATTACATCGTAACTTGTTAAATTTGAGTCAACCTAAATGCACCCCATTATTTTTATACCATAGGTGCACTGAATGTCTACTGGAGTAATTGGACACCTAATTGTGATGGCAGTGATTTGTGCATGAATTGTGCTCATATGATTGCCTCCATTTCTATCACAACATAGCCATATTAAACTTGGGTCACACATGAATGCATCTTGTATTTGTTATAGCATAATTTTTCCATGTGACCAATAGAATTATGGATCACATAATTACAGTCACAAGAATTTGTTCCTCAGTTGTGCTCTTATGGTGATTCCATTACCGTTATAGCATAACCCTTTGGAATTATATTTCTCAAATCCTTAAATTGCTTATTTTCTCTTTGGATGGATGATAATTCAATGGTAGGGATTTGTGTGCAGGTCATGCTCATATAAGTGCCTTCATCACCATTACACAATAGTACATTGGAATTTCCTTTCTTGAACCTTTACTTCATTTTTTATTGTTAGGGTTTCTTAGTGATTATTCCATTTCCGCGTGGCATATTGATAAAAGAAACCAAGCAAAAAATCATTCTATTTTTAGTTAACACTTGCTAACAAACTTTTAGAATAAATGTTTGACTGCATTACTTCGAGTGTGAAGAATTTTATTTTTTACTTATAATACATTCATTGAGAGCTGTAGTAGAAAGCTTCTTATGCTAAAACCCATCCTGTAAACTTGATTTAAGCTGCATTTAGGAGGCTTCATGGATTTTTTGTGATTTATATAGCTTTTTTTTTTATAGTAAATGACATTGAATTCTTTATGAAACTCAAATGATTTATTAATTATGGTATTATGATGATTAAATGTTTTATTTAGAAGCGGTTAATATGTGGAATTTTTATGTGCAAGAAGAATAGATTGTGATGCAACATTTGGGTATGGACAGTTAGGCAAACTTGGGTTACTATCAATGACATAACTAAGTTGGGTGGTATGCTCTAAGAGTTCATGCGAAGGAGGGGCTTGAGATAAAGAAATACCAGGAAACCAGGTAATACACATATGATGAAGGAGAGTACCTTGAGTCGGTGTGAAACACTTCTAGGTACTTTGGTTGGGAATCAGAATCTCAGTGTAGGAATACAAACATCAGTGGACTATTTTGAGCTTGATGACCTTCATCAAGAATAAGCAGACCTGGGCTCTCTAAATAGTCAATCAATTCAAAATTGCACATTATACTCTCAAGAACTCTTTTCCAGAATAACTTCAAAAAGCTTTTCAACACATTGTATTTGGTAAGGCTGAATTTTGTCAATTGTTGCTTGGGTAAACACTCGAAGCTATCCTTAAAACCTAGTAAAGTTATGGCTAACAGTAGGATCTACAGGTTGAGGAGGTTCTTCATGGATGAAAATTAGGAATAAAATTCAGAATGGAAAAGAGAGTGGAAAAGTAGAATTCGATGAAACTCTTGCAAAATTTAGGTTAATGACTAATGATTTTGTTCATTGTTATGATGGGAAGATTCTGAACAGTCTTCCCGGAATAAAGGATTTTACTATGATTTTGAGAGCATCTTCTATACAACAAGTTGTCTTAGATCAAATAAATGAAGCAAATAATTGTGAAAGAGCCAACAATTTTGAATTTGAAACAATGGTGTCTTATGTATAAACTCCCCTATGATTTGCTCCTAGAATAAGGTATAGCAATTTTGAATTAGAAAAAATGGTATATGAAAAACTATTTAGCCTATCTGTTATGCTACAACAATTAATTACAGATTAGAACATATCCATATCAACATAAAATAGTAGGTGCAATTCACCTCAAACTTTGTTGTGGTAATTGCTTTGTAAGTAAGTTTGTACTCCTCCATCAACATTATCTATGCACATCAGTATGTTGGTTATTATCTTGATCTCCTTTGTGATCAAAATAATAGTGAAGTTCATTGTATAACTCATGACCATTCTGTAGTGCTATGATCTAGTGCTATTTTACTTCTTATTCAGTGTGTTCTCAATCACCATGTGCAAATGACTTATTGGATAGATCTTTGTCACCATTTGACAATAACTTTCATTGTTTTTGGACTGTTTGCTATGATTCAATCACTATTTGATAGTGTTCTTCCTTTCTCAATCCTATAGGACAGAGGACAATTCATAGTTTGTAGATCTCTAACAATGGTATTCCTTTTAGTGATCTGAGTCACCTAATTTAATGTTTTATCTTCTTCATTTCTCAATGCTAACAATGCCTACACAGTGTTTTCTCAGTCATAGTTATAGTGCTCCTTCATTTGAAGATAGTATGTTGCTTAGACAGTAATGTTTCAGTGAATTCATATATTTTGTCTTGCAAACATCTTGTTGCACTTGTAGAGTTTTATTGTGCATAATATGTAGTCAAGATTCCTTCAAATGGAGCTCTTTTGCAAAGGCAATAGGATAATGGTGTCAGCAAAATAACACTGTTAGTGAGAGGTATGATAGTAGATACAACAAGAATGGAAGGTATAATATTTTGACAATAAAAGAATCATTTATCTACCACTATAGTGAAAAGTTAGCAATTGCATTTGGTTTGTTAAACATGGCCCCTAGTACAACTATTAGAGTTGTTAAGAACCTTCGAGTATGTTCTGATTTTCACACTACATCTAAATTCATCTCCAATATTGTTACAAGAGAAATTGTTCTGAGAGATGTGAACCATTTCCATCATTTTAAACAAGGACAATGTTCTTGTGGAGAATATTGATGATGCTAAATGAAACAATCTAAAAAATAGGCTTTCACTATAATAATGTGTACTACATCAAATATCCAACTAGTAATAATGAAGGGACATCCATCAAAGCATAACAATAGGGATTTTTTTTTCATAGGTTGTAGTTACAAGCGCCCTGTTAGACATACATGAAAATGTGGAAGCATAGACAAGGCAAACAAATTGTTTCAAAAAAATCCTTAAAGAAATGTGATATCTCATGGAATGTTGTGATTAAAGGATAATTTCAAAATGAGTTTTTTCTGAAAAGTCCTTAGAAAATTTTAAGAAAATGCAACTAGTGGGTGTAAATCCCAACTCAACCTTTGAAAGCATCACTGTATGCCTCCATCACAACACCACACAGTTTGTTCTTGGCCTTCACAGTGATATAGGAAATCCTGAAGTTAGGCTTTCATGCATCACCGCTGGCATGAATTGAAGAGTTTGTGGGAGAGTGGGTGCCTTCCATGATATCACATTTCTTTGAGGCATTTTTTGAAACAGTTTGCTTGCCTTGTCTATGCTTCCACATTTTCATGTATATCTAGTTGGGTACTTGTAACTACAACATATGACAAAAAAAATCTTGTTGTTATGCTTTGATGGAGGTCCCTTCATCATTACTAGATATTTGATGTAGTGCACATTATTATAGTGCAAGCCTATTTTTCATATTTTTTCATTTAGCATCACCAATATTATCCATAAGAACATTGTTCCTATTTTAAATGATGGAAATGGTTCACATATCTCAAAATAATTTCTCTTGCAACAACCTTGGAGATGAATTTAGATGTAGTGTGAAAATCAGAACATACGCGAAGGTTCTTAATAACTCTAATAGTTGTACAAGGGGCCATGTTTAACAAACCAAATGCAATTGCTAACTTGTCACTATGGTAGTAGATAAATGATTATTTTTTCTTTTATTCCACAACTTTAAGCAAAAGTCTTGAATCTGGAAATACCCTACTACCTTCATTTGCCAAGAAAATTTCTCCAATTTTGAATAGCTCTCCCATGTTTGTGGATGTGATATGTCTCCTACACAAAAAAACATGTACCATTTTATGCCCATCAATTCAACTACATGCAGGTATCTTTTTAATTCCTCTATCTTTCATCAATCTCCTTACTATTTGAGCCTTACCACACCTTCCCACTTCTGCACATATGTTTTAGAGAAGAAACATAAGTTGCAACATTTTTAGGATCCAACTAAAAAAGTAGTGTTGTTGGAATACTCGGCCTATATTCATATATGATTGGCATGCACCAAAGGTTTAACTAGCATCTTAGTAATAATGTTTAGGGTGTCCTCAAGAAAGCCAGCACGGGCATGAAGGTCAACCATGTACACCTAATGATCAACTATATATGTAATGCAATAAGAGTTACTAACCTTTATTATTTTCATTAACAAAAATGATAATATTTAAAAGGGGATATTCTTTAAAATATTCTTTCAAACTTGGCAACTGTTTTTGTTTGTTTCAGTTTTGTTTTACTGTATTGGAGATGCACTAGGCAATCTTAATGTTACATAATTTTTGGATTATGTTCTTTCTTTAGATCCATTGGCCACTCTTGGCCTCTAGTTGACATTGATATCTATGTTATTTCAATTAAACATGGGGTCTACAACTAGGATATTTGTTAGGGAATTCAATTGGGAGTTGGATGAATTAGCAGGGTTTTGGACTTTTGACATTATTGGAGGGTTAATGTCTTCACTTGTAGGGGTCACAAGAGGAAGTGAAGTGGTACTTTGCTATGGTCGAGCAAGGGATGACCTTCCAACTCCTAACAAAGTAGCCTAGTCAGTGAAGTCAATGTATGTTAAGAACATAAGGATTTATGACTCTAATGTGCAAGTTGTTACTTGAAGCACATCAAACATTTGCCATAGTAGTTTAATGTAAATCAAAAGACCGTTTCTTGGAAAGTTGTGGTTTTGAATCCTGATTTCCTTCTATGCAAGTCCTTCAAGAATTTTCCAACACTAGCATTGAGCTCATGATTGGAATACCCGATTTAGATTTGTTGGGTTTTTCATAGTACCGAAGCACAACAAATACATAGGTGACCAACAATGTATTACCATACTACCCTGACACAATGATCACTTATGTAAGTGTAGGGGAAAAGGTGGCTGAGAGAACCATAAATGCCTCATCCCTCATTGTCCCAACAAGAGATATGCTCTCCCATGCTTGGGATGAGATATAGGACCCTTAGGCTTCATTTTTCAAGTAGTTCATTCATGTTTTGGAGCTGTATAAGAAAAAAATAGAGCATTGTAACTCATTTTTCTCAGTCACAGCACTGAGAAACACACTTTGTAACACATTTTTAAAGCAAAGACACATATTTAAGTCTTGTATCTACTGTAAGAACACCTTTTCTCAATAAAATTTTATGTGCAAATGAATGATAGATTTTTTTTTGTGTTTTTTGTTTAAACCTCAAAAGCATTGTCTCATTTCCAACACTTTTAGGTAGAAATCACTGAACCAAAACAACTAAATAAAATACCAATTAACTAACAATTGATAGAGAAGTGAATAAATATGACTAAATATAATGATTATGTAATGAATAAACAATGTATTAATATACTACCAGTTGAAAAAAAATCAATGAACAAAAATAATTAAATAAACTACCAAATTGATCAAAATGATGATTAAAATTAATGACTAAATGCACTACCAATGGACGGAAATTAGTGAATAAAAATGACTAAATAAGTGACCAGTTAAAAATAATCAATGAATAAATTAATGACTAAATATGTCAGTGAATAAAAATGACTAAATAAGTGACCAACTTACAACAATCAATGACTAAATATACTACCAAATTGATCAATCAAAACAACCAATAAATGACTAAAAATGGTTTAGTCATCAATTCAGTCATGTTATAAATCACTAGCAATAAACTACTAATGGTCATGTGACCATGTTTAGTCATTTATAAGTAGATTTTAGTAGTTTTTTTAATCATATATTGTTGTTTTTGTACTAGTGTTTTCCTCTCAGATTATTGATGAAGTAGAGCTAGAGGAGGCGGAATTGGATATGGAAGGGGTCATCAATTTGAAGACCAACACAATACTGAGAGGTATGGTATAGCTTGAAAGGATATTTTACTTTGATTGAATAATGGATCAAAACTAGCAGACAAGGAAGGAGTCAATAGACAATCAATGTGACACACACAATATGGGTAATGTAGAGGATGTGAAGAATGTCTTTATTGTTAAAGTCTATACCCTAGAAGAGAAGAAATGAATAATTGATGTGTTACATGTATATCAGGATATTATAGAATGGAGTTATGAGGATCTCAAGACGTATGACACATCAATCACCACACACACGATCCCACTCAAGCTAGATGTGAAACCTTTTAGACAAAGGCAACGACCTATAAATGTGTTGCTCGAACCTATTATTCTAAAAGAAGTGAAGAATTTGTTGTCTTCCTGTATCATTTTTCTTGTTAAACATTCCATATGGGTGGAAAATTTGGTTCCAGATCACAAAAATAATGGTGAAATCTGGTTGTGTGTAGACTTCTAAAATTTGAATTGTGCATCAGAAAAAGACAACTATTCGATGTTGTCACTGGATGAGGTGTTGAAAATTGTTAATGGTTCTCAAATGATGTCTTTCCTTGATGGATATTCAAGCTACAATCAAGTGATGGTTCAATATGAAGATAGACATAAGACAACTTTCACCACAAAATGGGGAACTTTCTCATACAGAAGAATACATTTTGGTATAATTAATGTTGGAGCAACATTCCAATGAGCGATGGATATTGCATTTAAATATTTAATAGGAAAGTGTATTATAATTTACATGGATGACTTGATAGTGTTTTGAAAGAAAAGGAGTGATCACATTTCAGACCTACACAAATTATTTCATAAGTACAAAGAGTTTGGTATTTCATTCATTTGAAGAAGTGCATTTTTGGAGTGACAAAAGAAAAGTTGTTGGGGCATGTTATCTTAGAGAAAAAATATCTATTGACCCCTAGCGCAATCAAGTCATACTAAAAATTCAACCTATTGCAAGCAAAAAGGAAATGAATTCATTCTTCAGTAAGATTAATTTTGTCAAAAAAATTATTACTGGTTTTGCTAAAATTGTGAAGCCTTAGAATGCAATGTTGAAACAAGATGCTAAGTTGGAGTGTATGCCTGAAGCAAAGTAGGATTTTGAAGAGATAAAATAGGCAATAGCATAGGCCTCAATCTTAGTTAGCCCTGATTACTCCAAGCCATTTTACATATACTCGTTTGCTTTAGAACATTCATGTGCAAGTATGTTAACGTAGAAGAAAGATCAAGGAGATGAGCACCATATTGTCTTCATGAGTGCTCTATTGAAAGATGCTAAATTGTGATATCTGAGTGTCGAAAAGCAAGCCTATGCATTGGTTCGAGGTTTTAAGAAGTTTAGACACTATATCTTGAGAAATAAAGTGTGCATGATCATTCTAAACCTAGTTGTTAAGATCCTACTATTGCAAAATGAGCTGGGTAAAAGACGAACTAAATGGGTGACAATGCTACATGAATATGACATGGAAATACAACCCATGAAACTGGTTATAGGAAAAGTGTTGACTCATACAATGGCTGAAGTTAATCTAGAGCTCATGGCCCAACAATATAATCTTGAGGATGTCTCTTCAGATGACTGGTATGATGATGTTGTGTATTACTTGTTGAATCAACAATGTCTAGCACACCTGCATACTATGCAAAGAAGAGCATTACGATTGAAGAGCAGTAGTTACATGTTGAAAGGAGCCATATTATACAAGACGAATCATGAAGGTATTTATTTTTTATGTCTCGAGAAGCAAGAAGCGGTCCATGTGATGAATGAGTTTCATGATAAGTTTGGGATGGGCCATGGTTCAGCTCCATCAATTGCAAATCAGATCCTTCATGTTGCATACTACTGGCTAACATTGTTCAAATATTTTCAGGCACATGTACATTCTTGTCACACAAGCCAAACTGTTGCTAGCAAGGAAAAGTATGTCATTATTCCACTGCAACTAGTAGTTGAGGTGTGCCCTTTCGCATAGTGGGGACTAGATTTTATCGGTATGATCACTCCACCATCCTCTACAGGCCATAGGTATATTCTAACTGCAACTGATTACTGCACTAGATGGACATAAGCAATCCCATGTAAGCAATGTATAGTTGATGTTGTTATTAAGTTTTTAGAAGATTACATCATTACTCATTTTGGTTATCCATTTGCATTTGTCTGTGATAACAGCCCTACATTTGATTCTTTGCAAATTTATGGGTGGCCTTTTGACTATGGGATCATTCTAAAATTTTCCTCTAATTATTATCCCCAAGGGAATGGATTCACTAAATCAACAAATAAAAATCTGCTAATGGTCATTCATAAACTACTTGATAAAAATCCAAAGGACTGGCATACCCAACTACAATTTTCTCTATGGAAAGATCATATGCATCAAAAGGCTACTTTAGGAACCTCTCTATATTAGTTAGTCAATGGTAGAGAGCCTATTTTCCCCATTCAGTTGAGGATCCCTACTTTGCAGTTGATTAATGAATACTATGATGAAGGGGAAAGGCTCAAAACCCGCCTAGTTGAACTTCTACATTTAGAGGAGAAATGAGATGAAGCAATTGAAAAATTTATGAAACATCAGGGTGTTTTGAAATGCTAGTTCGATCAACGTGCAAAATTTAAGGCCTTTAGGATTGCTAACTTGGTTTTATATTAGGATAAGGCCCATGAAAAGAAAGAGGAGCATGGAAAATTCAACAAGCTTTGGCTTGGCCCCTTTGAAATCTTTGAGATCTTGGGAGATAATGCATTTCTCCTAAAGACTCTCACAAGAGAGGATGTCCCATTGCCTATTAATGGGTAGTAGCTCAAGCATTATTTTCTTTCCTAAGCTATTACAATTTTTCCATGTACATAGTTAGTTTAGGTGGTTTGCTTAGGTTAGTTTGCTTTTGGTCTGCTTTTGCTTTCCTATTTTGGTTAGTGTAGGTTTTCTTTTCTTTTGCTTTGTTAGTTGAGGTTTCCTTTGATTTCTTTTAGGAACATTTGCAAGCACAACCATGATATATTCATTCATTTCTACTTGAGACTATTTTGAGTATTTCATTAATAAACTCTAATCAAGTTTTCAGAATGGAAGATGGTTTTTCGTTGTTAGTGTCAAATGATCTAAATGTATGATAAGTCTTTGGTCAGGTTTGGTCTTGAGTATTCCAAAATCTTATACTTTTTACATCTTAAGAATCTTGAGTTATTATGGGTTCCTTTGTGGACTTACGCTAAGTGAAAAATCTTATATTTCTACTTCAGTGCCACTATGATTCTTAGCTCTAATTGTGAGCTTCATTGTTCATAAATTGAAAATAAAAAAAAAGATAGCAAAGAAAATCAAAAATGAAAAGAAAAGAGAAAATCAAGAAAAAGGTGTGAAATTTAAACTTTCAAGAGGATTCAAATAACTCTACCAGGGCTATGGATGCCCGACTGGAAATAGAGCTATGTTCGAGAGGATCACAATGATAGCCTCGTCAGGGCTTTGGATGCTTAATTGGTAGCAAGGAAATATCCTAGATGATTTTGGAGTAGAATCATTCACATAGCTTAGCACAATGAAGCATAGGTTCTTGTGATCATCCTAAGGAGGGAAATGAACATACATGCACACACTTGGATTTTAGTATATGAAGGACTAGATCTCCCAATGGTTTTCATGCTCTAGCTGTTGGCCTAATGTGTGGATTGAAACTAGAGATTTTGGGTTCATGATTCATGTTTGTCATGAAAATGCTTTGAAGCATTTCCCCAGTAGAGTTGCCATTTGTTGTTCCTTTTTGCACACACGCCCCATTGAAAGTAGGGACCCCCTCTTTTTTCTTTTCACCTTATGTTTTTCCTTTCCCCTTAAGGGATAGGTCCTCTGAATTTTGTTGATATCACCCCTCAAGCTTATAATGATTACCAAAATATTAGAGGTGAGTGTGTTTGAAACAATGAATTCCAAGTTTGAACCTTTGAAATATCACTAAGTCTATCAAATTACTAAGTTGGGTTGAGTTTCATGAAATCCATAACCCTTTGGAATCCCCGAAATGTCTCTCTTTTGTGGAATCTAGGCCTAGATGGATTCCTCAACCTTCCAATTTTAGTGGATTCCAGGTCATTGTGGAACGCCCGACAGTTGTGTCATTGTTGAGTTCACAAGCCTTAGGAATGTCTGAAGTTCATCACATCACTAAATCTGTAAGGCTTTGGATTTCCTGACACCTTTTTCCATCACAAATTCTAGATAGGGGTGGATTCCTCGATGCTACATAAACATCAAGTTGAGATTCAATGCACTCTACAATGTATATGTGGACATTAATGAAGATGGATTGAGTGGGTTTTAATTCAATTTTTCTCATTATTTCCTCATTTTGTTTCGTTATTTGCATTTGAGAGATTGAACATTTGAGGATCAAAGTGCATTGAGCAATTTGAGGTAAGGGTTTTGGTGATTTGAGTTTGTTGATTTCTCAATCGGTTCCTATGGTTTGTTGTGTTCTTCATTTTCCTAGCTGGAGATCAAAGGTAAGGTCTTAATCCCACATTCTCTATTGATTTGTGTATGAATTCATGGATGGTTGATATCATTTTGATTTAGTCATGCTTTCTTTTTCATTTCGAATCATTGCAGTTGATTTCCTATCTTGTTTGAATGTGAAGTAAGTTAGGGAATCATATTTTATGCATTTTCCTTAGCGAACTAGGGTTCATACAATCAATAATTGATTAAAATGCATCAAGATAGCTTGAAATTTGATGAGCATAGACCTAGGGCATCGATGAAAACTTACATTTAGCACCATTTGTGGTCTAACAGATGTGGGAGTAGATAGTTAAAGTTTAAAATAGCATTCAAATCAACTATTGCCACTATGTAAACCTCTGCCTGATTCCATTCAAGGGTTTGGTTATGTTCTTGATCATTTTAATGACCTTGGAGAATTTTTTTGGATGCATCTATTTGTAAACCCTAACATTCCCTAGCAATGGATGTTAGAACTCTTGTAAATCCGAATGTTTACTAGTTATATGGGTTTAGTCAGGTTTGAAGTGAGTAATATGCTAGCATCGATACTAATTGATATTCTTGGATCTTTAATCCTTGTACACTCTTGGAGATGTTCATGGATTTTGATGATTCACGTAGTAGGAAAAAATTTAAACCATTCAAACTTAAGTCCATCACGAAATCCTTGCAAAACCAAAAATCTCGACAAGGGTGTTCCTCACTAAATCCTCAACTCCTTGGATTGCTCAATCTTAAACTTATTGTGGATTCCATGAGTCATTGGATTACTTGATTTTGACCTTTTTGTGGATTTCATACAAACAAGAGAAACCTGATAAACTCTTCGTCATGGATTCCAAGTCCCTTCATATTTCCCAGTGGGTTTCTCATCGCGAATTTCCTAAAGTCCTAGATTTTGTGGATTTCAGATTTGGAGGGATTCCCCAAAAATACACTGGTGATTTCTTGAATAATGGATTTTCCCAAGGTTATGACATGAATATGATTTATGTTTTAAGGGTTAAATTCTTATAATATTGAAATGATCTAAAGGTTAAATGATGGGATTAAGAATAATGGATTTACACTTGGCCAACTATCATTGATTCCTTCAGGCTATGGATTTCCCAATGAAGGTTATCTCACATATTCCATGGAGTCTTGGATTTCACAAAATCCTTGCATTGGTGGATTCTTTGAATTCCTTATCTAACCCAAAATCCTGATAGCAATTTTAGATCATTATTTGAGGGTTTTGAAATTATTTCCTTTAGTGTCCTTATTGATAATATGATCTTATATGTTTCCAAATGGAATGTCTTGATTTTGCTAACCATGTTTTAGATCTTTAAGCATTTCAAGTAATTATGATATTTTGACTAACATATGTAGGAAGAATCAAGCAAGGCTAAAGGTAGGGAAAGGAAAGAAAATAAATGAGCCAGAGAAAGAGGAGCTAACCGAAGCAAAAAAGATGAAATATGATTTCAAGGGAATGCTTTCAAAGTCTAAGATCCTTCCCACTAGGGAGAGGTTAGTGACACTAACATGGGGCATATTGATTTGGAGGATTTCACGAAGAGAATGTACTCTATGCTCCAACAAAATTGGCAAGGAGGTTGGTACAAACTAGGCTGGCCCAAGTAGCAGGTTTCCCTCCATCAATCTAATGCCTAGAGTTAATAGTATAATTCTTAAACAACTATGACTCTGATAGAAGAATGATTGTTGGCCCCCAAGGTAGAATATTTTCCAAAATCACTGAGGAATCTTTAGCCAAAACCTTTGGTATTCCAACTCACAATAAATTGGTAAAATTAAAGATTGATAAAGTGAACAATTTTTACATAGATAATCCTGAGAGGGCACTGGAGATGATCAATGCCTCATGGATTGAAAAACCTAGGTCATGTTACTCTAAATTTCCAAAGTTTTCGCATAAAAGTGACTTTAAGATTGAATATAATGACATGATCACTCTTCTTAACAGAGTGATGGGATTAGATAGGGCCTCAATCTTTGAAGATTGGATGTTTTATGTGATTGTAGAGATTGAGAAAGGCTCCAACTGTCACTAGGCGTGGATGATCAATAAAAACTTGGATAGACATCTAAGAGAAGTACAAGATACAAGGAACTTCACAATGACTTCCTACATTGTCTACATGCTTGCAAGGAGCTTTAAGTGTAGGGGATTAAGCTGTAAGAGAGTTATTCGAGAGAATAAGGTTAATGAGATCTATCCTCAATTGCATCTATTAAACACCTCACACTATAGAAGGGTGAATGATACATTCACCATGTACATTACAAGGACAGTGAGAATCAGTAGATATGAGGATTTATGCTAAAGCCATGGAGCTTTTGAAGAAATATGGCTATTGGTACTTGCAATTTCCTAAGTTTATATATATTAGAATTCAAGGATGCCCCTTGGTACTATACAAGCTTCCACTGTACCCTATTGATAAGGTTGTGTTATTGGAGGTGATGAGGCAATTGGTTGCATTTGATAAAGTCCTAAAGAATATGTACAAGATAGGAATTGGAGGGGAATTCCCCTTGAAGGTTAATGGTTGGGAGGCATGTCCTCCTTTTCAAAGTGCCCAAAATTCTGGAATAGAAATGGAATACCTCTACTTGCCCACTCATACATTTAGGGTCCACCTTGATCCTTATGGAACAACACAGAAGGCAGCCTCAAGGGATCATAGACAGAAGGTTGACATTTATTGGGCCAATTCCAAAGATGAGCTAGAAGTATTCAAGAGAAAATTCTCTAGGATGTCTATAAAGATGATAAAATTGTATAGGATCATGGAGGTCCCAAACTAGATCGATGATGATGAAGATGTGATCCAATACCATGGCTACATGGAAGTATATAACAAGCCTCTCCCTCTAGTAGAATGGGTTGAGGAGGAAATAATGGATTTAGCACAGGTTACTACACTTGTAACGCCCCGACTTAGTTACGTTATAACAAAGAGCAAAAACAAAGTTAACTGAATAATTTTATTTATTCTTTTATAATTGTTTACACATATGTTATAAAGTTTCCAAGACGTTGTTACATAAACTTAAAAATTAAACTCAACACATTGATCATCAATGAAAGTACAAATTTGATTTCATGTAAGATCCAATTTATAAAACTACATACAATCATATATCCCAAATGTTCATTTTACATAAAGTGAGATATCAAAAAATATCCATACATCAAAGGTGGTATAATCAGTACACTTTTATACAAGAGGTGAGTTTACAAAGCATATAGTGTTCATCTGACATCTGAAATAATATCCGCGAACAAGCTCCGCATCAACAGTCATGAACAAAGTAGTAACTGGAAACTGCTGCAAGCTTAGGATCAACTGCAAGAAAGTTCTAATAAAGGTGTAGCACAGTTTCCTCCCGACCACGTGGAACTAAAAGGTTCACTCCCTCTGTGCTAGGAGATATTGACAAGTCCACAAACAATGCAGATAGAACATCATGTTTATAGGGTTTATAATTCACAATACGACGTAACGTTTGCAAAACAAAACGGATAAAATCATAGTATCAAGTTACATTAAATTGAAATCTCAACAAAAGAAAACACCATCATGATATAGACTAAGAGAGTGTCATCACATTGTCGGGATAGGTTACCCTGGTGAATCTTCCTAGACTACCGGCCCTCTCCAAGAGTTACCCTAGTAGCCTCTACCGATTCCCGGCCCCTATGCAGACTAATGCGGTGTCGTTACATCTTTCAAGAGGACAAGATGGTGACTTTCCATTCCAGGCCTTCTCAGCCTTTTCTCAACCTAAACGAGCGTTAAGAAGTAGGCGAGGCATACCATTATCTGATTTAGTGTTTAGAACTACCCAACCCCTAATATATTAGTTAGGTTATCACTTAATTAACACACCTACGTTAGGTTACCCAGACAATCACTATAGGATTTTGGCCCCTAACGCAAGCCACTCTCTCTATAACATGACTCAACATAAAATCAGTCTAGGGGTAGCTATCAAGTGTAAAGTTCAAAACCACAGAGGTTTTTCATCTTCTACCAGAAACAGACCAAATTCTCTAAGAAGTTTCACAAGTCAACTACAAAATAAGCAAAGCTATAACCCCTGGTGATAATCATTGTAATAGAGCAATATGAATAATGTGTAACATATTTGAAAACACTTTCTTTTCACTTCCAAGGATTTTAAAGAAACATAATTAACATCAACAACATGGTATATAAAAATCCCCAATAGTTACAACTTTCAAACTTCGTGAATTAAAATTTCACATTAAAACAATCTTTTGCTATTATTATTACACTAATAATTTTAAAGGAAAAGCCTATATTATCATTATAGAGAAAAGATAATATATATATATATTTATTACTAAAAAGAAAATTACATTCTAATTATAAACCTAGCATTTTATTTATTCCAACTTTTCTTGTTCAAAACTCATACTTCACCAACACTTACTCTTTGTAAAAGTCTATCAACTGAAAGTTAAGTATATGATCTTTTAACAAGAAAATTGCTACTGTTAATGCATGCAAAGGGATCGCCCAACGGATAGTAGTACTAATTTTTCAGTCACAACTTTAAGATTTTGATAGAAAGTCATGCAATCATGCACTTAAGTCAAGTTAAATCATTCAAAAGTATTTCTTGAGAATAGCTAAATGTTTGCTTACTACTGCGCGGTAATTTCTCAATTCCCACGCCTATTCAAAAGATTTAATTAATGATAGATAAGCATTGATTTTAATATCAGATATTCATTCTGATTTTTAAGCAATACCGATTATTTATGTAACAGTATTCTAATTAAAATTTAGATATTTATCAGGGAAGAAGCAGTATTGGTTTCACCGGAAGGACATTTTATAAGGATGAGATATACAGAGATATCCAAATAAAACTAGTTTCCTTATAGCTGTAATCTAAATTTCAAATTCAACAGAAACCCACACCCTAGCAATAGGTATACGCGCCAGAACACAAAGTATATTGAAAATATCCATAAAAGAAAGACGTTGCATTCAATGTCTGAGCAAAAGAGATGAATTGGCATTTAAAATATAGACTTGATGGAATATAGACTTGATGGAACCACGCACAATCTCAGGCAAGGGTTTAACTGGCAGTGAAGGAAGAAACAAATATAATCCTCTCTCCTAAAACAAGAAAATCAATCATTTAAGCCAGAATAATCTGTTTATAAGGAGGAAAGCTACGCGCAAATCTGGAATACTAGGTATAATCTAATATAAAAAAATATTAAAAAAAATAAGTCTACAGATTTAGTTTTGTCAATAAAAGAATCTCAGATAATGGAAGGGCATGATTGATATATACATTAGCGCAGATTTGAGAAGGAGGGTCCAGTATCATACTAAGAATAAATTTTCTTATTGCGCAAATTTTAATTATATAATCAGATAGAATTATATATGTAAAAATTCATCTCATGATGAGGTAGGGTATGGCTAAGTTTAGCTTAAAAGAATAACCAGAAATAAGCAATTTTCAATTTGGAGATGAAATTGAAAGAAAAAGGGCAACGATCAAAGTTTCAGAGCATCATACCCAAATTTGTGTTGTATATATTTCAAGGAAGCAAACTGTAAAATACAATCTAGATTTCGTTCAATACCATAAACTAGATATTTCACTAAATCCTCGGATTCACAAAGAGAAATCAACTACCGTTCCAGTTCTAAGAGCAAATACTAGTTCAAATTTCATGATTACTTGGCAGTTTAATTTGTTTGTATTTTTACTGAAATTTGTTTGCCTATTCTAATATTTTTTTCTGTTTTATTTTGCAGGTTTGACAACCATTATATTTCCAAAAAGTTCATAGAAGAAAATTTATTAAAACTTAAAAAGAAGAAAACCTGGTTAATCTGGAAATTGAGCTGAAACGCACTTTGAAACCTTTTGCTGATTCCTCTATTAATTTTCTAGACTTCAACAATGAAATTCCAATCAAGCCCACTTCAAAACACGCTTGTGAACAAAATCTTAAAGAAAAATTCTTCTGAAAACAATTGCCGTGAATCAAAACTGCTAAAAACTGTTGCTGTAAGAAATCTTCCCGTGAATGCACAATTCCCCAAAATCTAAAAGATATAAATTCATGCAATCAAGATTTCCAATCATTCAATTTTAACTAATAGTTTCATTTGCATTGTAAATAACTCATTCAGTTCAACTCATTTTTAAAATATCAGAACAAACCTTTCACAGACAATCAGAGATTCGTAACTCGTTGAAAATATCTTGTTTTAAAAATATCTATTTCACACAATTCAATTTGCACAATTAAAACAACAATAATATTATTTTTAATTAAAACATTGCAAAGAAATAACTTATTTAATTTAACTTAATAAATTAAATCATTAACGTTGGTTAAAACATTAATAAACATTTTATAAAATTAAATATTATATTCGCAAACACAAAACAATATATATTTGAACATGACAAGACAAATTGGGCTATACGGGGTAACACAGAGATACTCATTCAAAAACGAACGATGGTTTAAAAGGACCTGTCAATACCTCCGACAACATATTTATAATGAATTAGGGTACACTCAGACCTGACAAGCAGGTGAAGTTGTTACCCGGTACCTATGTCTGCAGGAAAACATCAAGGTTAAAACATGTATATATAATCTCATGTTAGAAAACACACCGTGAATAAGAATTGCAGCGTAGCAGGGTACTCACGAATGAGTAATGCTACACTGTCTTATCCACCAACACAAACGAGCAAGATCAATCATATACAATCATATCAACATGATAACATAAGCAATAATTATAACCAATAAGCTATATCATGAATGAATCTATCACAGTATCATCGAACCAACATAACCAAATAACCAGGATGTCAATGTATCATCCGCAAAATCAAAACAACATAGTATCCAAAGAACTAAGCATCTAACAAGCAGAATCAAACTAAACAGTATGTCTAAATTGGAGGGGCACTACAACACTAGTTATCAAGTACTCCAAGTAGTGGGAAAAGCATAAAATTATAGAGTTGGAGGAAAATGAGGTCAAGCTCACATATGAATTGATGGGAGATTTGGAATCGCAATCCCCTTCAGAGGAGGAAACTAAGAAAGAAGAAGGTAGGGCTCCCCAAGAAGAAGAAAAAGAAGAAGAAGAAGATCCACTGGTTATCAAAAGGATAAAGGGGAAACAAAAGGCTAAGGCCAAAATAGAAGAACCTAAAAGGAAACCTATTCTAAAGAAAAGAAATCCTACCAAGTTATCACTGAGGAAACTGAAGAAACATCCCCTTAGCCTCTACATCCAAAAAGAAGAAGACTAGTTAGAGGAAAGGGTAAAGGTGGTTCAAATGTTTTCCCTCCAAAGAAGTAGCAAAAAGACAAAGATAGTGAAGAGAATCTACAAGATACAAAGGGAGGAATGCAAGAGGAAGCTATTAATGTAGAGAGTTCAGAAGAAAGAACTCAAGTAAATACAAGGAAAGCTTCTCCTCGGTCAAGAATTCCATTTCCTAACCTAGACAATATAGAAAGAGTAGCTACATAATTGGAAAAGGTTGCACAAACATTACCTTCTGACAAGGACAAAGCTACAGAGGAAGAGATAATAAGAAATGTCCCTCTCAAGCCCCCTCAATAGAATTTACCTTCTAATAAAGAAGAGGAAAAAAGAGCAAAGAACACAACATTTGAAGATGTTTCCAATGGTTAGGTGTCAAATGAAGAACTAGAAACTCCCAAGGATGGAGACCTGAGTAATTTTGGAGAGCAATTCAATGTGAATGTTTATGAGGAAGAAAAAGGAAAAGATCAAGCAAAAATGGAAGAAGTTAATGTTGAATCTGTTGGAGGAGAAGAGGATAGTGGGGATCATGAAGAAAAGGAGGAAGAGGTAAATAAAGAGGAGCAATAACATCCTCAAAAGGATGAAATGAATAAGGAAGAAGACCACCAAGGAAAAAATAATGTTAACCTTGATACAAATGTAGAAGTGTCAACTCCTCCAGATTGGCTTAAGGAAAGTCTCAAACCTAAACTTGTAATAATAGAGGATGTAGTTTCAGATTGGGACAGTTTTTTGGTTGGCTTGAATAAACCTAAGGAGAAGAAGAAAGCCAAAATAATTTCTAGAATAACAAGGGATTATGCCAATAATAGGGTGTTACACATTTCTACCCCTACAATAGAGAAGAATAAAGAGGAGGCTACTCCTGATGACTATAATGTGTAGACCATTAACTTGGTTCTATCCACCAAGAAGCGGGAAGCAAAATATTTAAAAGGATTGATGGATGTTGTTCTAAAAAGACTAGATAAAGAATTGAAGGCCAAAGAAAATTTGCAAAGGTAGGTAGAAGAGCTACATAAATATATACAACAATTGGTGAAGCCTCTTCAAACTCAAACTAAAGCAAGAACATCTACACAACCTAACATCCTATCTAAAGATGTCATCAATGAGCTGGAGAAAATGAGGGCATCAATACAAGTAGCTCAAGATTGGGTGGCAAGAGTGTATCAAAAAGGTATTCCATTAATTAAGGAAATCTTGCAATTATATGATAAAACTATTTATTTTGAGGATATTGTATAGAAAATAGAAGCAGAGTGAAAAGAATTTGATGATAAATCCATGGTTAGGTTGGTGAAGGTGATAGAAATTCCTAGGGAGGTGTTAGTAAAAGAAGATATTCTCACTTCTAAGGATATAAATAAGCCCAAAGAATTGATAGAAGCCTTCAAATTTAGAAGGGAAATAATGGATAAAGCTCTAGAGCATATTCCCAAAGTGCAGAATGACTTAAGTGATATCATTGTTGGCTACACCTTATTTCTTGAAGTAATGATAGGGAATACTTTGAACAAAGATTACATGAATTCTGATATATTGAAAAAATGGTGGAAAGATGCTTACTCCCATGTTAAAGATGGGGATGTGATTGAAAATCACTTGGAAGATGCAGCCATGTATGTCACAGTAATGCATAAATGTCAGGAATCAAAGATAGAATGGGATAAAAAAATTAAGAAACATGAGAATGAAGTGGAGTCTAGAACTTTAAGATTAAAATGTATCCCAACTCCCAGTCAAGCTGACCTGAATAAGGTATTAAATATGTTTCAAGAGTTTTCTAGGAGGCAACAAATGGGAAACAAGGGAAAATAAAGGGCATATCCTCCTTGAGTTTTGTGTCATTCTTCATCAACAAGCTAAAGGACAAGTCAGCTACCTAGAAATCAGTGCAATGGCCTTTTATTTAATATTTTTAAATGGCATTTTAATAGAAAATGGGTTTTACATGTCTTTATTTTAAATTTTAAATGAGAATTTGGATTGTATGAGGCCGACCTATTTTGGCGAACCTAGTTTAGGCACCCATATTGAGATGTAATTTAAATCGTTGGTTTTAAACCCTAAATTTGTAATGAACTCTATAAATATGAGGCCTCTCATTTGAAAGATTGATTTTGGAATTGTTGCAAAATTTTGGTGAAGTAATCTAAGAGAAGGCATTGACTTGGTGCTCTTTTATGTGTTATTTCATTCTTTTGCATGGTTTCTATGTTTCCAAGCTATTTCAATTAATTAGTTCCAAAATTAGATACAGTTCTTTCATGTTGGTGATGAACTATTGAAGGTGTTTGATGAATCTACTGCCCACACTATTTGGGACTTATTGATTGTAAGTCACTTTTCATAGTTAGCTTGGGCCATATCTTATTACTATAGACACTAAAAATTGTCCTAAGCCTTTGACTCTTAGATTCTCCATCATTTCCCCTTTTTTTCTTTGTTAATTAAATAATTTTAATTATTTAATTATTTTCCAAAGTCATATTTCTTCTATTAATTAAATAATTTTTAATTATTTAATTAATTATTTCTATCTTTATTCCTCCCTGATTAATTAAATAAATGTATTTACTTAATTACGTCACTAATTAAGTCCTCTCCTTTCTAAAATTAAATAAATTCTTATTTATTTAATTTTTGTCCACTTTCCACTATAATTAAATAATTATTTTAATTATTTAATTATTCATTAGCCTCTTTTCTCATAAATTAAATAAATTTTATTTATTTAATTTGGTCCGCTCTCTTGAATTTTGAATTAAATCATTATTTAATTCAAAATGGTTCCTTTTGTCACATTCCTCTATAATTAAATTATTATTTTAATTATTTAATTATTCATTGGCCACCTAGATCAAATAATTTTTATTATTTAATTTCTCCTATCACCTCTTTATTCGTGCCAATCTTATCTTCCACATCAAATCTTATCTTTTGACATCTCATTTAATCCTAGCCCTTGATTGAATTATCTCATAATTCAATCTCAACTCTTCATCATTATCATTGCCCTAAATTTGCCCTAACCCTAGTCCATACTACAACTTTCAATCTTGGCCATTGATTAAGACATCATACCGTCATCCAATCAAAATCAAAACCCTAAGCCAACACCTTCCACCCCTTCACCTACAAAGGATGTGACCCAAGGGCTACAAGCAAGGAATCAATTGTCACCATGTCATTCAACACATAGACTTGAACATACAAAAGATTCCACAAACATCATGCCAAGTCCTTCAAGTCAACCATGTCATCCACAACCCATTGAGCCAATTCAAGAATCTCCCATCATAAGTCCAAGTCACTCTCCATCATTTCTCCATGTTGTTGACCATCTAGAACATGTTGAGCTCATTCAAGAGTCATCCCCTTCCACTTCCATTCATGCAACCCAAGAGGTATGTCAAGAGCATTATCCTAAACATGAGGAAACATTACCCCCTCATCCACATAAAGATCAACACCCTCCCAATGATTTTGTTCATAACACACCTAATACTATTCATGATAAATCTTCCATCTTTGATCAAGACCCCTTTTATGATCAAGAAGACCATGATGATCCTCTTAGCCAACCTTTTGCATTCCATGTTCAAGAGCTTGCCACCTCACCCATCCATGATGCACAAACATCCACTTCCCTTGATGAGACATATGCCTCCCAAAAACACATAGAAGATCAAACAAATACCTTGGATCTAAGTGAACACAATGCTAATCAAGATCCTAATGATCCTCCATCACCCACTATCGACCCTATTGCAATTCCTCCATCATATCCTATTGGTCTTTCCACCCTCATTCATGAATGTTCCTCCGTAGAACAAAAAAAACCATTATCTTTCCCTTGCTTCATTTTCTCCATCCAATAAGGAACTCATGTCTAGTGTTCCACCTACACCTAGTCCCCTTGTCCATTGCATACTCCAAAACATGAACCACCAAGGTAAAGGTTTAGACCTTCATGAACAAGGTATTTTGGAGCCCATCCATGTCAAAGTCCCTCCATGCTCTTATGTCCTTGGATATACACCCCAAGGACACCAATCTCAAGATGTTGGTATTTCCTCCATGCATCCTATGTCCACATTCCATCATGAATCCTATCATACGCCTAAGACATATGTTACCATCCTTCCTCCATCATCCTACAAATGTCAAAAGCATGTGACCATACACCTTCCACCATCCACTTTTCCACCATTACTTCCAACTCCTAATATCCCTCCATCCACTTGACCACCATTACTCCCGACACCTAATATCCCTACCATCCAATCCTCTTATCCATTTATCCATAAATATCCTAACATTCCTAATCATGACCAAAAAATGCACACATTGTCTAAACATGAAGCTTCCACTCATTCCACCATACCCATGGGATTCAAAACAAAAAATTTCAATGACTCTACCTATAAAGTACAAAATCCTAAGGACTCTCATGCCTTAGGACATCAATACAAAAAGTCAAAGAAAAATACATCCAAAAAGCTATATAAGCCCATACCTCCAAAAGTAAAGGCCAAAACTAAATTTGTTTAGGTCCCTAAGAAAAAGGAAGGCAATTCCAATGAGGCATCCTCATCACAAAAATCCCAACCATCCCCTTCCATCCAAAATGCACATTCTATTCAAAAATTACAAAAAACCTACAAGCAAAATAAAAGTCATAAAAATACTAAGTCTATGTGGGTACCTAAAGCACTACATCCACCATCCCCTAAGAAAACAACACCATTGCTTCTTACACCACCTTCCCATCAAAAGCTTCAAATTTTATCGTAGTGTGTGCAACCATTGGTCATGATTCCATTCCCACATACCTCTATCTTTTTGTCCCCCATCCACTATCCTACATATCTTCCCCATCACATCCCTATGGTCCATGCTTTTGGCTAAGCCTCCCCATTCATCTTTTGCATAATTCCCATATAATCCACTATTTCCCTCCATAATCCACATCATAATCCATAGATACCTACTCCATCTCCCTTTCATGTCATCCCTTACCAACATCTATGACAACATTTGACATGGTCCATGCAATGACATCCATTTCTAGTGGGACTATCACCTTTCATGGAACTAGACACTTGAGTCCCTCCTATCCATATTCCCCTTCTCCTATCCAAAAAGTCAAAAATCCAAAAAAAAATTAAAGAGAAATCTCTTTGTCCAACAATGAAAACCTGGTAAACAAGCGCCCTGGATAATTACCATGATGAAAACCTAGCAAACAGGAATCATGTGTAGGTTGATCTTCTATGTCACTTACACTTGGGGGCACAATGCCTCATCTATCCAACCTATCATTTTCATGTCATATCATTTCCATCCTACCTACCATATTTAGCCATCACACATACCTATCATATTGGGCCCACTTATCCACCCTTCTCCTTTTGATCTTGATGAAGACATAGGGGAAAAATGTTGAAACATGTTTTTTGGGTATCTCTTGACATACCTCATCCTTTCTAAACCAAGCCTATCATTATCCTATTGTCATAAGCTTTGTCATTAAAAATCCTAAGTCTTGTACCTAGAATGGGGCATGTTATTTCTATGTGACATAGTCTTTGGAGATCACATCCTTGCTCTCTTATGATGCATACATCCATTCCATTCACTATGAACTATCCTTTTTATCCATCCATCTATCATGAACCTTTTATCCCTTATCCTATCATCCACCCTTTCATCCATCAATCCCATCGATCTCCTTGCACCTAAACTTGGTTTTCCCTTGTCATTGGTATATAGCACAAAGGCTACCCAAGTTTTCATCCATTGACATTTCAAAACATTTCAAAAAGTCAAAAAAATCATAAAATTTCAAAAAAAAAAGCCAAAAAAAATCATAAAATGTAAAAAATCCAAAAAAATCATAAATGTCAAAAGCCCAAGAAAAAAAAAATCCAAAAAACACAAAAACATCAAAATAACTCTAAAAAATCCCAAAATAGAGTCAACGTTCATCATGACAGTCAAATAAGTCAGACATAGTCAGTCATTCGAAACATCAACATTCAAATTGCGAACCCACAAGACAACATAGTCCAATCAGTCATCTAGTCAAAATCAATCAAATTGCCAAAACATTGTTAATATCGTCACTCTTTGGTCCTCTCCAAGATGTGTCCTTCTTGGACTTGGACCCCATCAAAATTTCATTTTTCTTTTCAGGATGTGTCCTTCTTGGACTTGGACCCCATCAAAATGTCATTTGTCTTCTTAGAATGTGTCCTTCCTGACCTTAGGCACTGTCAAAATTGTCAAACTATCACATTGTCAAGCAATCAATCTTTGACAAACAAATATTAGCAAACACATTGAATGGTTATTGATTTTTTTGGTCTATTTTGTCTTATCTTTTGTCCATTTTGTCTATTTTTGTTGGTCTGTTTTATCTCTTGGTTGTGTTACTAGCTACCTCAAGGATGTCCCATGAAGGATTTAGAGGTGTGATGACATCCCATGACCCTTTTTTTTTCTTTGACTGTTGTATGTGGATTGTCTTGGCAAAAAGACTAGGGCAACTTTTCCCTTAGTATGAGTTAGGGCATTCCTTGTCTACGACTATCTGTTTTGCAAGTGGATGACCTTGCACACCTTGGTCTATGTCATACCATGGTGTTTGTTGTCCATTTGTGTCATTTTACCACCCAATGATGATTAGTGCAGAGTCTTGTCTGAAAAAATATGCATCTTTAAAGTTGTCTCCCCTAACATCCATATCCTCCATGCTAACATTTCTTCTATGTCGCTTATCTATTTTCCTCTTATCCATTTTGAGAGCATACCTGTGTTCTTTCAACCCGCCTATCCTCTCGAGGGGGCATCATCCTCCCACTCTTATTTCATCATCATCCTATCTTTCTATCATCATCCATTTTCCTCTATCCATACCTTAGCTTCTTTGAAATGATGTTACTCGACACAAATCTCATCATCTCGAACATCATCTCAAAGAGGGGCAAAATGTAGACACTAAAAATTGTTTGAAGCCTTTGACTCTTAGATTCTCCATCATTTCCCCTTTTTTCTTTGATAATTAAATAATTTTAATTATTTAATTATTTTCCAAAGTCATATGTCCTCTATTAATTAAATAATTTTTAATTATTTAATTAATTTATTTCTATCTTTATTCCTCCCTAATTAATTAAATAAATTTATTTAATTAATTACGTCACTAATTAAGTCCTCTCCTTTCTAAAATTAAATAAAATCTTATTTATTTAATTTTTGTCCACTTTCCACTATAATTAAATAATTGTTTTAATTATTTAATTATCCATTAGCCTCTTTTCTCATAAATTAAATAAATTTTATTTATTTAATTTGGTCCACTCTCTTGAATTTTGAATTAAATTATTATTTAATTCAAAATGATTCCTTTTGTCACATTCCTCTATAATTAAATAATTATTTTAATTATTTAATTATTCATTGGCCACCTAGATTAAATAATTTTTATTGTTTAATTTCTCCTATCACCTCTTTATTCGTGTCAATCTTATCTTCCACATCAAATATTATCTTTTGACATCTCTTTTAATCCTAGCCCTTGATTGAATTATCTCATAATTCAATCTCAACCCT
Source organism: Sequoia sempervirens (assembly GCA_007258455.2). Lineage (NCBI taxonomy): Eukaryota > Viridiplantae > Streptophyta > Pinopsida > Cupressales > Cupressaceae > Sequoia > Sequoia sempervirens. The sequence continues at coordinate 382,526 of VDFB02101418.1, read as the reverse complement.
TCATCATTATCATTGCCCTAATTTTGCCCTAACCCTAGTCCATACTACAACTTTCAATCTTGACCATTGATTAAGACATGTTATTGACATCCAATCTCAACCGTCAATCCAAATCAAACCTTTTCTATAAATCAACCCTCTCATAAGCCATTTGGGGAGTTGATTCTTCAAGTATCCTTATGCTGTCAAAATCATTCTTGAATCATTCATCCATTTCTATCTATCATCTACACATATTATGCAAGTACATGTTGCTAGTGTGAGACAACAATCTTCATTATTTTGCTAGTCACTTGTCATAGGCTTATTATTGCACACTCAAATTTGAGGGAAATTATCATATTCAAACAAAATGGAGAAGTGCAATGAAGGTCAATCAATGGTGGCATGAAGATTTGGTAAAATTGTTTTATGCTTTATGTCTTTATGCTTATTTTTGCTTCATTGTTTATTAGGGTTTGATTTATATGCTTTATTGCACTAACCATAATACTTTAGCCCTAATTACAATTACGTTAGTTCAATTGTGAATGTTTATGCATAGAATTCAAATCTGGGTATATGTTTGAATGTTTCACAATCTGAAGATCTTTACAGTCCTTTGAAGATTGCACTATTTTTGTGATACTATGGATGTTATCTTGGTTAAGCAGGTATTAGTTACTGGGGATTTTTCCACCTTGAATGTTGAATTGTTTACATGATTTCACTTAGCTTTTAGATTAAGATATCTGTCAAACCCTTAAATCTTTTGTTATTTCTTTGAAATCTATGTTAGTTTAGGATTGAAAAGCATCACTAAATTGTTGTATTTGATGAAAACACTATTTTCAAACCTCAAATATTGAAATTGTGGTTAGGGTTTGCTCTTATCCTTAGATCATACAAAACCCTTATTATAGACCCATAAGTTTTAGTCTTTGTCGACCATAAATGCCCCTTGTGATTACTAGCAATATACATTATCACTGATTTTTTTGTGCATTGTCAAGACCTGACATCAAAGACCTTGGGGTTGTTTTCTAAAGATTTCTATAGAAAATCACCTTTCAAGAGAGATAGAGTACTTGTGCTTTATCAATGTTGTGCAGTGCCAAAACACCCATCAATAGGCTTCCTAAAAACAAATGATGTGGCTCATGATACAAACTTTGGGTAATATGAGACTTAGTGCAACCCCTACAAGTGAAGGAAGTGTAGCAGGTAAACCTCATGCTAGGAGAACACGTACTACTACAATAGATAGACCATTGCAGCCCACATTCCTTCCAAAAGAGGAAGAAGTTGTTGAGGATGAGGAAGAGAAACCATTGGTGGATGAGTTGGTTACCATATATCAGGAGTATAGAGCACTTCTTGATGAAGTCAAAGAAGATATAAACTTCAATCAATTCATAAACCAACAAAAATATAGAAGAAGAGAAAGGATGGAACAAAGACCTAGAAGAAAAACAAGGCCACCTAAAGAGTACAAAGATGCATCAGACAAAATTCCTCTTCCTAATTTTGATGGCAATGGTAAAACAAGTGCTAGAGAATGGGTACATAAGCTTTATACTTTTATCACACTCAATCCAATGAGCAAGGTTAAGGCCATATAGTTCGCTACTATGCATCTTGAGGGTTTGGCATATGAATGTTGGAATCATAGGCTTGTTTCACAAAATCATGGGTTGATCACTTCATATGATGAGTTCACACAAAAACTCATTACCAAATTTGATAGGAAAGATGTGGATGTCTACTACAAAGATTTGGAACAATTGAAATAGGTTTGTAGGGTGGACTAGACTATGTTGATGAGTTCCAAAAGATTGCAGTCATGGTTCCTAATATGTTAAAGAGGAGAGTGACTATGCTCTTTGTTGAGGGATTGAATGATAGATTTAGAGGGTTGGTGAAGGTTCATAAGCCTAGTACACTTGATGATGCTATCCAGTTGGCTCTAAATCTTGATACTTCACCTTCTACATATTAGCCACCCAAGAAAAAATTCAAAGATACTAAACCATGTGAGAAAAATGAAAATCAACCTAAATTCACATTTCCTAAGGTGGACCAAGAGGAAAGGAATGAGTTAAGAAGGAAGAAACTTTGCTTTGATTGCAAAGAGCCACAAGAACTAGGACATAAATGCCTTGGGAAAGGAAAATTTCATCTTATTGAGATCACTTTTGATTTGGATTAGAGAAAACATGATACTATTTTAGAGGATAGTGATCATGAGGAGTAACCACCACCATTGGAGCATGATGACTTAGAACAAGCTACAATTTATTTCCTATCAAATGTTCCTAAGTATTATCCTTTTAAGGTAAGGGGAGTTGTGAAGGGACAAAGAGTTTTATGTTTGGTGGATAATAGTGCAACACACAATTTCATTGATGAGGGTTTTGTGGTCAAGAAATCACTACAAGTAGAGGAGTTTACTAGATTCAACGTCATGTTGATGGATGGGTTCAAGATGAGTTGCACATGTGTAAGATTTCACAGTTGAGTGTTCAATTGGATAACTACACATTTGTGGATGATTACTATGTAGTTGGTATTCGAGAATCAAAAATTGTATTAGGGATCCAATGGTTAAAGAATCTTGGTAGGTACATTCAATATTTTAAAAATATGGAGCTTGAGTTGACTTCCAAGGGTAAGCAAGTGGTTTTGAAGGCCATAAATAATGGTACACCTAAGGATGTGACAACTAAGATGATGGATGTTAGAATAAGCCTTGAGACATGTAATTTTCAGCTAGGAACACTATTGGGAGCAACACTTGTTGAGGAACAACATACCATTGAAGAACATACACTTTATTGAATCAAATTGAGCATCCTAAAAGGAATTCAAGTGTAGTAAAGAGTAGAATTATCAAGGTTATTGTAACATTTCACCATTCAAGCATCATATCATGTGTTATGTAAGTTTGTTTCATGTTTGCATATATTTTGTTTATGAGTACTAACACTTGTAGGTATTCAAATCAATTCAAGTCAAGAAACAATTGATCATTGAAGGTGATGAGTATGACTTTAGTCCATCAAGGACATCAAATTTGAGTGGTGAATTGTAGCAAGTTGTCAATTCATTACTTTTTTTATCACTAGCCTCTATCCAATCAAGGATAAGCTCTTTTTTATATCATAATTTTCCATTGTGGAGGTAGGAATACCAACATGAGGTTTCACTTAGGCAAGACCCTATATGGCACAGCCTTTCCCCTCTTTTCATGCATGCAGGTTATAGATCTGAAGTTAGTTGGAGGAATATTGAAGGCTATTTTATCATTCATGCATTCAAACCCTACAAGTCATCAATTCACAAAATTTTCATTTTACTCATCGACAGATGAAGTTTTGACAACTCTAGGAGAACAAAGCTACATATTGGTGACCTTGAGCTTGTGAAATTAGATCTTAAAAATGAGGAGCTCAATCTAGGGCACACCATTCACTAGAATGACCTTTTTAGCCTCATCTTTTCACATCAGGTGCATCTATGTCTACCCTCTACATTTTTGGATCTTATTTTTGTCTTGTTGCATTCAATTTATTAGATATCATAATAGATTGTTATATTTTCATAGCTTACATATTTAGTTCATTGCATCATTCAAAATCAATTAATTAGCAATCATAAATCAATATATCACATCCACAACACAACAATCACCCACCACTCACAAGGATTGGAACCTTGTTCCACCATTCTAACTCTTCCTATTAGGATTTGTAGTCAAGTTTATTTGAGATTGCTTCTAATCCTTCAAACTAAATTGGTATAAATGTGATTTAGGACCTAGATCCCTTTTCTCAATCAAACAATATGTACTAATTTTAATCTTATTTTATTATTTCTTTCTTTAACTCACTATGCTCATTAAATTTGTGAACTTATGATTATTAGGGATTTATCACACACTTATGATTTGATTTCACCAAGATTGCCTTTAGGGATTTATCTCCTCAAGCATGTGATCTGTACATTGCTTTGATTGTCCAAGGCTGCATTGTTTGGCTTAAAATCTTAAGTGTGTGGGTGACCTTTTGCTCTCATAGGTTTTCTGGTTATTCCATGTGTGTAGAGGCATTATGGGTGGCGATAGGGTGTGAACAAAGCCCAAAAATTATGGCAAATTTTGCAAGGATCTATTGGTGTGGTACATATATGTTGAAGGCGGTTTGGGTCCCCTAATGGAGAGTCTGGTGGGTCATGACCCCAATTTATATATGCAATTTTCTCACTCTTAGAAAGATAGAAGAGTGACCATGGGCAGTATTTCCTTTGAAGTGAATGAAGATGTGATTGTGCAAGCGACAGGGTTGTTGAGTACTAGTAAGAAGTACATGAAGCATACTAAGGCCCAAGATAATGAAATTTTGAATGCTTTCTTTGTGGGGAATGAGAAGTCAGTTCGTAACCAGTCAAGGTTTAAGAGAGAGGCTCTCCCACAGCCTTGGGACCAAGTATGCCTCACCCTAATGAAGTACGTGACCCTGGAAGGTAGATACAAAACCTACTATTTCTACCACTTCCATCTTGCATTTTGCCTGCCCAAACCCATTTCTATTGTCCATGTTGAGGAAATTGAACCTCCTAATGTGGCCAATATATCCCTGACCGAGTCCAAAGGTCCCACCAGGAAAACCCATCCAGTTTCTACTGAAACTCATAAGCCTAAACCTGCTGCTAAGAAGCTTAAGGGGAATGCAGGAATTTCCCAGACTAGTGTTGCGGCTAGTCTTTGTGAGCTCAAGTTGACCCCTACCAAGACTGTTAGCAAACCTACCCCAAAGAAGAAAGTTGAGGATGATGTGAAGGGTTTGATGGAGCCTCTGACCAAGGATGGTAGAGGTAAAAATATTGTGGGTAGGGACTTTAAGGGGGACACAGTGGTCATGGCTATGATGGTGATTGGTGGTGATACCATCATTAGGAGGTCTGGTAGGCTAGCTAAGAATAACAAGTGTAGGTTAATGACATGGATATGAGTTTGACAACAAATATTGCAGGGATGAGGAGGAGTCTAGGGAAGAGGAGGAGTATGTTGGAGGGCCCCACACCATTCCTGATATTAGCAAAGTGCATAAGGAGAACTCAACTTCCCAGTCCTCAGACTCTCTGGACGTGGAGCGTGTTGATACTGTGAAGGCTATGGATTATGGGGAGGAGCTTCGTGTACTACAAGAAAGAATGGAAAAGATGGACAAGAAATTCAGTGGCTTGACCCATTTCACTGTCAAGTTGGTCCATTTTGTTACCAACACCCTTTTTGTTGTGATGAAGGATGAAATGGACAAGAAGAATGTTGATGAAGGCTAGGAATGGGTTGGGGATGATGTTATTCATCTCCTTTCTGAGAACTAGGAAAATTCCAGTTAGTCTACTGTTGTTGCATTGTATGTATGTTTGCTATTGGTCCGCTGTGTATGTTTTTTGGCTTGGACTTTAATGTTTTTTGGACTTGATCTTTTTTGGCCCTAGTGGCTCTTCGTGTTAAGGGTACAACACCCTGTAGATGTTGCTTACCGTATCAAAAACATATACATATCATGAATTAAAAGGTTGTGGAAAAATGACCATATTAACCTTTCATTATTTTCTTTGCTAATAAACTTGTAAAGTCTCATTCACTTGTGATTATTAAAGGATGTGCATTATAAATTAAAAAGTTACAATTCATGATAAAATCAATGATTATAAATATAAATATTATCTTATATAAACATCTTAAAAAATAAAATATTAAATGGTAATATCTTAAGGATCTTCATTACTTGTAATGTTGTACACAATTTTGTTTCAAGTATATATTATCAATTATTATAGATTATAAAAAATATTTTATCTTTTTTTAGCTATTTTGTACTCAATTTAAATTTAGAAGAATTTTTTTAATTATTATTGTTTACAATTTTAATGATTTTATTTATTTTATTTTAGGTTTATTTTGATTTAATTATTCTTTATGTAATGATAATTATATAGGTAGTGTTTTTTCTATTAAAATATAGTACATAACCTAAGTTTTATTTGATTCAGTTTACATTCATCCTTGGGGATTAGAGTTGATCCTCAATCAATCTATATGCCACTCATGTTTATATTCAAAATTTATGAAAATGAATCTCAAACTTCTAAATTTTAAATTTTATTTTGGCCTAGACTATTTTTTCCTCCTTGACCATTTTATGACAACTTGATGCACAAAATACTTTATTTCCACCTTTTAGATTTTTATTTAAGGATCAACCTTAACTCATTTTATACCCCAAGAAGAATAATTTTAGATATTTCACTATGACATGCATCATCATTGCATCATCTACTTGCATGATTTTATTTTCTCTTTGATATTTTAAAAAAATCATGAAATTGATTCATCTATGGGTTTTATTGTAGGGGCACATTCCTTGTCTAGAAAGATCCTAAATAGTTTCTATTAACACCATCCCATTTAGACACTAAAGAAAATAGATTCCTAATGACAAATTTTATCTATATCATGCTACTTGCACAATTCAAATCTACATGTAAGGTCTAGATCCATACCTATGAATCTAATTTTATTCAATATGTGGAATTTATTTAGTTTATTTTGTACTCACAATTTTGACCCTAATTTAGAATAAACTACCTCAAAACAATTCATCTTTCTCCTAACATGACAAAGAATAAGCAATTCTAGTTATGGTTTAAAAGTTATGATTAAAATAGTGGACAAATATCTATTGAACTTTAAAATTAGTTAATTCTTTTTACTCAACCTCTAAATTAGGTTAGTTAGATTATTTTATTTTTTATATTATTTAGACCTAAATTTATATAATTTTTTTTTTAACTTTTTTTAGGTGAACTAGACATTTCAAACCCTTTAGGGTTTTGATTTTTTTTGCATCTATGGCTTTTAGATCTAATATTCATTATACTTGTATTTCATATTTGATTAGGGTTTGGATCTACTAGGATTAGATTTTCATTCTCTGTGCAAATCTTAAGTTTTGTTAATTCTATATAATTATGTAGACAATACATAATGTATGATTTCTAAACATCATAAATAGTGAAAAATGAAATTAACATGTAAGGGTGGGAAAACTATTTATTGATTATTTATTCTCCAAGATATCTAAGATAGTGTTTACAAAGGCATTGAATGGGGAGGTTACATTCAAAGTATTAAAATTGGGAGGTATTGTGACAATGCATTAGATACCATCACATAGCACATAGTTTTAGAAATTTGGTCAATATGATGGTTATAATGGAATATATGATGTTAAGAGAGGTGTAAGAGATATAAGAGGAGTTGCATTCCATTTTGGGTTGCTTGACCATGAATATGTGGCATTAGATATTTGTTAGCACCTCATAGTTTTGACTCCTATCTTTAGGATACCACTTGGTGGTTTCTTATTTATGATTTTTCTCTAGTGGAGGCATGAGGATAGAGTTTGTAATATTATTTTACAAATACTATTATACTATTGGATTACTACTAGTCAAAGGTATGATGGATTACAGTATAGGGTTTCACTTTTATTACCATTGATACAATCTTGGGTCTCTTTAGTGGTGTATATTTTCTTATAAGGGTTTATCCCAATATGTTTTTTAATATGGTTTGTGTATTTATGTTTCATTTTTAGTTATAGATATTAGAAATAGAGGATCTCTTGAAGAAAATATATCAATAGAGAGCTATGATAGATTAAAAAATATTGTTGGACTATCAAATGAATATTGTAGGAATATTAAAAATAAGGATCAAGGAACGACTAGGCCACGTCTCTTCAATTATGCTCTTCTATATTTTTCTAAGGAGACTACTATGTTATAGATCATTAAGAAGGATAGGTGAAATATATCAAATGAAGAGTTTAATAAATAAATTTGATTAGAAAATAAAATATTATTCCTTCAAAATTAAAAAAGGTAACTCATTCATTGAGTATTTTAATTCTTTTATCTTATTTTGAGTTAAAGCTAATAATTATACACATTTTTTGGGAAAAGGTGTATTGTACACATTGGATAATGGTTGTAATAAATTGATACTTATTTTTTATGAAATTATGGAATCTAAGGATGCATGTGTTATATGGGTTAGGATTTCTTGGGGCCACTTTGTATATTGTATGTAACATTGCGATACATATTTAATGTGAGTTGCACATTGTAAAAATATTTAATATTGAGAAAAAAATAGTATAAAAAAGTAAATGAGGGGGACATTATTTTGTAATCTCATGGTTTAAGAGGCACATGGTTTATGCAATACCACTTGTTATTTTATGAAAACTTTTTTCTATAAAAGCAAGCACATGAGTAGTTGTTCAAGATGGCTACTATAACCTTTGGCTTGTTGGCTAAGGTTGATTGAGAATCTCTTGTAATTTGTATATGGTAGGGGAGGAAAAATGGATTAGGATGTGTGGTACATGATTCTCATTTTATTTCTCACATTGAGTACAATTAGGGAGCTTGATTCCTCAAAATCCATTCATAGAGATTCTATAAGTGTATTGCAATATTTATTTATGAGATAATACATTGAGTGTGTGGGTGCTTTTGGAGGCTACATTTTTTCCTCATAAGGATTCTACCAAGGTAAATCGTGTGCCATATTGACGGTATATTTGTATACTCTTTTGTATTATCAATTTTGAATACTTGTTTTCATATTTTTCTCTATTGAATTTATGTAAAAATAGTTGTTTTTTGGTAAGCGCTACCAAAGGGAGTAGCTCCCTATATTAATTAAAACAAAAATAGTTACATCATATAGCAAAAGCATTACATTCAATGACACAGATAGCCCACACCTTCAACAATATCCAACAACTTAACTATTATATTTTGATCAATGAGATCGAGATTCCCTTCTAAAAACTTAATAAAGTCGTCCACATTGTATTTTTCTCAACTCCTTTCTTAAAATGTTTACAAGATTTTTGAAGTTTTAGCTTTTTCTTCTCCTCGTTCAAATTCAAAATACCCACAACTAGCTTGTACTTGGGCTCAATCAACAAACCATCAATAACAGACATGGAAGAGTCGACAAACTCTGTGTAGATGAAGTGACTAGCAACATGAACACCCCATAGTCTGATGTTGAGAACTTGAATGTAGTTGATAAAAAATCACTCCAAGATCATATTGTTATGCATGTGGCCGTTGGCCCAAAAACCATCACCTATTACCTTTTATATGGCTTCTTTTTCCTTCACTGTCATTTTCTGAAATAAGTATGTGATCTACTCATCAACAGATTCAACTATCGAACTAACATGGTCTTTCTTCATACAGTGGTAAACAATCCCAAAGTGCTTCGCCATAGCTCAACTAATGAATATAAAGACCTCAATTGCAACTTATATAACCTTCATCCAATCTTCCATCACCTTCCAACATCATTCCAAACAAATATTATCAAATCTTTCAACTGCCCATTCCAACAAGAGTAGAGAAAGAAGAGACACATCACATGTGCAGAAGGGGCCAAATCATCATCAAAGTACCATCATATTCCAAAGTTATCGATGATAGTCGAGCAACCATGTGTTGAATGCACAAGACAACTAAGAGGGGGGGTGAATCAGTTGTACCTTCAACCCTTAATTTTTTATAATGATTTAGCATGAAAGGAAAATAAAAAAAATAAAACAAATCAACACCATGTACAAGAGAACACCAGATTCATGTGGAAAACCCAAGATGTGGAAAACCACAATGAGGATTAGCTCACAATATAAAGTAACTTCAATAATGAATACAATAGGGCTCACTGCCTAAAAAAAGTAAGGCTCACTGCCAGAATAGAAAAGAAGATAGAGAAGATTGTTACATAGAGAAATATATCTCAATGTAATAGAGAAATCTACCACAATATCATCAACACCTTCGTAGCTTGACTGAAGAATTGTAGACACCTTCTACTCATTGCATCCAACAGTCTAACACATGAAAGCTCTCATTGCACTTCTCAAATTCACACTCTACCGCTCTAAAATTTACATCATTCCCATTTCTCTTGTCTATCTTATCATCCCTCAAAAAATCAACTTTTATTTATACCATCCTCAACCTTGAAACCCTTCTCCAAGGTCGGCTATGCACAGATCAACCATGCAAATTCAAATTAGGTCGGCACCAAAACACTTTCATGGCAGATAGAAGTGAAAGCAAATCACACCATTCCTTAACTAGGACCCAAAACTATAATACCACTCAACCACATGCTTCTATAAGTAATAATTATCCACCATAATTAGTGTAAATACCAGGCCGATTGTTACTCGTGTAAACACCATTAAAATTTTAAGTACACACTTCCTTAAATCCAAGGATGAATTGAAAACCACACACCATGCTTGAACATGATCTAGAATATTCCACAAACACTTTGAAATCCAACAAACTTATTTGCAACAACTTTCACATGAGAAATGTACACACCTAGTACACTCAAACAACTCTGCCATACACTATTACTTAAAAAACATACTTTTGTAGCTCCAAACCTCAAAACACTTCAACCGAAGAAAGATACCAACATTTACAAAACTTATTCATATCCATAAGATATGAAACCACTCTGTGAAGAAACACAAAGAAAAGACATTTCTCTCAAACACCTTTGCAATGCACTATTCATACATCAGTGAACATAACTTCTTCTGCACAATGATCCAACACACCAAATTTTGAATACAATACCTTTGAACACCTCTGATCAACATATCTAAAATGAACAAGCATATCTTCAACCTAGAAGAAATGTGGAGCAATACCAGAACACTACTCTGCAACCCATAACAACATTGCAACACACTGTTTCCTCTTGTTATCAATTTTTCTCAAAATCACTTGGAAACCAATCATCAGAGACACATCCTTATCACCTTCATCACTTCCTTGATCATAGAAAAAATCTTATCAAAGTAACACTAGAGGTTGACATCAACAGCTTACTAATAATGGCATAATGTAGTTAATCAAAGCACGGATAATACCAACATAATCTTGCAACAATCTCTCAATAATGATCTTCTTTCTTCTCATACAATTGACATCAATGAAAACACAAGATTGTGGTCATTTATATTGATTTTAAGGAAACCAATAGGAGGAGGTGACCATTTTTCAGTTCTATTCACCTTAGTTAAGACTTAGGATTAAGAGCTTGGCTTGGAAATCAAGAAAGAAGACATAGAAAACTCCAAAATCTTAACAATGAAAGAATCAAAGAATGTGATAGGTTCATCTATACTAATTTTAGCTTCAATTATCTCCTTAAACATGTATTTGAACTTGTGCCAAACTTGCAAAAAATTATGCTTACAATCCTAGAAAATTTGATAATTTTGCTCCAAATAGAGCTAGTAAATAATAAAGAAGGTATAATTTCCCATGAAACCAATAGGAAGGAAGTTGAAGCAAGGGGTGACCCATACTTTCTTAGAATTCAAAAAGATAAGTATTATAGATCATAGGTCAATTCCATAGAAAAGGGGCATTGAAAGAAAATGTGAAAGAAGGCCCTTGAATGCCTCTTTTCCAAATATTGACTTTGATGAGGCATTTGTTATGACTGAGAAGCCACAAGAAAAAAATACATTTTGGTCACCCAACTTCATTCCATATTCTTTTCCACCAAGGATACTCAACATAATCATGTTTTTGTTGTTCAAGGTGTTGGTACCCAAGAACAACCAAATATATATCTTTCAAATCATGACCCCATGTAAGGACATTAAAGTCCTCCAAAGAGCTACAAGGTTTATCTTTTAGGATAGAATCCAAAATGTCTTGATCCTCTATTGAACCCATCTTGGTTGGCTACCTATCTCCTTCCATCTTTTGGCTATAGATCTTCATAAATAAGATAAGAATTTAAAATCAACTACTTGAGAAAAAGAAGAAAGGATAGGGGGCAGATTTTCCCAAGAATATTCCCAAAATAAAGCCTTATTGCCTTTCTTGACTATACAAAAAATTCCTTTATAAGCATAACCCCTCTTTTTAAATTATTCCAAATCATAGATCCTCCCCTAGTGATATCCATCTTGGGAATTTCTTCTCCGTCCACCCCTCCTAGATATTTAAAATTAAGGATCCTCACCCAAGACTGGTATGGATTTTTATACCATCTCTAATAAAGTTTGGTCACTAAGGCCTTGAAATTCAACTTTATACATCCCAATTCTCTAGGCTCCAATTTTGGTTATCCAAGTTTCTAGCCCATAAGAAATTTCTTGAGAGAGTATCAAAATCCTTAATAAAATTTTTGGAGTTGCTAAAATAAGAAATATATAGATTGGCAGCACTTGCAAGACATATTTTAGAAGATTCAATTGGCCTACAAAATATAGCCGATGAAAAATTCTAGTGGTTGACCCTCATGCAAAATCTATCCAAAATTATCTTCAAATGAATCCTCTAAAGACTACCAAAAAAAGAGGGATTCAAAGATGTTCCATGGGTAGAACTCCAATTTGGAAATGTAAAATCTTGTCAATCCTAATTTGAATGAGCTTTGACATGTTGAAGAAGAAAATGTTGGACTTATCTGCATTGATCTTTTGACCAAAAGTAGATAAATAAGTATCTAACATTGTCCTAAATTTGGTAGCCTCTCTAATTTTGGCCATCTTGAATAAGGTTGTATCATCCACAAATTGGAGATGAGATTGAGAAAAAAGGTTATAATTCCATCACCATCCCTGGAGAATAGCTCTCACTTTGTGATGCTTCAATAATGTATCCAAGCCTTCAACCATTAAAATAAACAAGTACGAAGATCTAACAGATCTCCTTGTCTGAGACCTCTAGAAGCTAAAAAGAGAGATGAATGAATCTCATTGATTATCACTAAGAAGTATGTTGAAGTCACACAACTCATCACCCAATTGATTTGGTTTGAATTAAAACCAAAAGCTATAAGTATTTTTTGGAAAAAAGAGCAACTAAATCCATTGAAGGCCTTGGACATGTCCAACTTATTAAATATGAATTTTTCTTAGAATTTGACATGGAATGAATAGCTTTGGCCACCACAACAATACCATCTAAGATTTTCCACCCTTTCACAAATCCACCTTGTTTAGGATAGATCAAGGTAGCCAAACATTTCTTTATCCTTTCAACAATAAGTTTAATGATTATTTTATATGTAACATTACATAGAGCAATTGAGCAAACAAAATCTAAAGATGAAGATCTTTCTTTTTTAGGAATTAAAGCAATAAAGGTGGAGTTGATAGCTGTGAGCATTCTTTTATTAAATTGAGACTCTTGAACTAATTCTAATAGGTTTTTACTAATAATATCCCAAAATTTTTGAAATAATTCAATAGGGAATCCATAAGGTCTTGGATATTTTCCTTTCTTCATTTGGAAAAAAATGATCTAAGTTCTTCCATTGAAATGACACTTAAGAAGAATTTATTCATTTATTCTGAAATTAAGAAGGGAATATACTTCATAATGAGTCTCTCTTCATTAATAACATCAATAAATTTCTTAGCAAGTAAAGAAGAAAAGTAACAAACAACCTCATTTGAAATATCATAAAAGGAGGTCAACAGATTCCTTGACCTGAGGTGAAAGAAGCTAGCATATTTCCACTTCCATATTCCTTCATAGAATTGTGGAAGAACACAATATTCTTGTATCCTTCCTAAATCCAACAAATCCAAGGTTTTTTTTCCAAAAGATCTCTTCTCAAACCTCCCATTCTAAAAATTCCTTTACACACCTTGATTCTTCCCTTAGAAGCTCTTCAATTGTGTCTTCATCTTTAATTTGAAAAGTAATTATTTTTAACTTTTATTGAAGATAAGCCTTAATTTGAATATGATTACCAAAACACTTCTTATTCCACCTTTTTAACTTATATTTTACAAATTGGAGTGTCTTAAAGAAGGAGTACATAGCTGTACCAAAACTAGGCTTCCCTTGATTCCACTATTCTACCATTAGCTCAAGCATATTTGAGTCTCACAACCACATTAGTTGAAACTTAAACATAGGATTCTTGGGAATTGAAAGCACAAAAGAGGAAAATTTGATTGACTAGTGATCAAAACCCTTCCAACCAAAAACTCTTTAATGAAGAATTCCAATTGTTCCCAACCCAAAAGTTAGACAAGAAACTTGTTCAATCTCTCTTAAATTGAATCACTACCACATATTCTATTATTCTAGGTAAATATCCCATTGTGCAACATCACATCCACCAAATTGAGGATAAAAATGTTATCTTTCAGTAATGTAAATGAAGGGCCTAGATGATCATTACCCCTAGTTTTCTTTGACATGCTAACTATTGCATTAAAGTCCCCAACCAAAATCTAGGGTAAAGAGGGAACTAAAAATAAACAAATCTTATATGATTCAAGAGATAGACTTTACCCAAAATCTCATTTAGAGAATAAACATTAGTAAGCATTATCATAACTCCAAAATCAAGAAAGAAGTGACCAATAAATAGAATTCCTTCCTCCATACAACCAATTATCTTATGATGGTTCCAAAAGCAAGCCACCCCTGTGTAGAACCTTATGCACCAATACAAAGAAATTGTCCCCCTCTCCAAATCTTAACAAAAATACTTTCTATTTCCTTGATTGAAAGATTTATTTTCTGAATGAAAATGATATCTAGTTTATGAACATGAATAAGATCTCAAACAACCTTTTGCCGAGGGATGGTGCTCAAACCCCTAGCATTCCATGAAATCACTATCATTTTTGAGAGTTGGAGAAGTGATAATCTAATGTTTTAATGGCACCACACTCCACCAATGATTATCTAATTAGTTTAACCTTTTCTAGATCTTTTTTCCTCCCTATTTTTAACCATTTGTCATTCCCTCCTTTCTTTATGTTTTTTTGCTATAAACCAAGAAGTTGAGGTGCTTTCTTTTTAACCTCTTATTTTTCATCTTGTCCATGCAAAGGATCCAGAGGAGCAATAACTACATGAGTTTCCACTTGGTATTCTAACATGGGACCAATACCAAATTCCTCATGTTGTAACTCACGAGTTATCTCCTACTTGTCAATTTTATTTGTATTATTGGGAATTGGAAAGTTCATATTATCTGAAATCACTTGTAACTCTAAAAATGGGTTTGCAGAGGAAGGGTTGAGAACTAAATTTGATTCTTGAAGAGACATCTCTTGACCTACCAAATTATTATCATGTTCCATCTTACGCATCTCTTCAAAATGTTCAAGAGCATTTAACCTATTAGACAAGAATCATTTAGGAACATCTTTGAACATGTGAGTTCATATTTCCCTTTTGAGCAAGATTTAACTGGAATAAAACCATTTGAGTATGGAATTTCAAATTTGATTGGGGCTTTTCCCTTTGCTTTTATATTTGCAGCTTGTGACTCAACATGCATTTGAGGCATTCAAGAATTGAATTTTGGATAGTTTATGTGTAGGTGGCCATATTCATGATAAGTATGACATCTAAAGGGTAGAGTATCATAATCAATTTGTTAGATCTGATTCATATTACCAAGCCTAATCTCCATGGATTTAGGAAGAGGGTTATTTAAATTAATTTCAACATACATCCATACATAAGTAGCTACATTTTGTCAACTGTCTAGCATGATTGACCCAAAGGCTTACCAATGACCATTTTTATGAATTATAAAATATCCCATCTCCATAATTCCATTGGAAGGAAAGGGAGGTGGATATAGACAAGAATTTTGGATGGTAACTCATCCACCAGATCAAACCCTACATTTCAGTGTTTGATAAAAAGTCTCGCTTGGTTATGGAAATAGGGACCTCTTTCAAAAATCTCATTTTGATCCACCATGTGAGGAAATACCACAACGAAGTAGACATTTTCCACCAAACCTATATCCATGTCACCTTTCAAGTTCTAGTTCTTCCTCACCCACATCTCCAAGAAAGGAAAGGAGATTCATATGCCCATGAATTTTCATATTAGCACATGCTCAACATAATCTACAATGGCTTATGGGTTTATCACTAAAATTGGATGCTCATTGCTTTTCACAAGACAACCATATGGTTTCAACTGATTCTTCGAATGCTGATCATTTTTTCTTTCTTAAGTTGCATGCATAAGAAAATGAACCACTTCCACATGCCTTGAAGATGAGGCTTCCTCCCCACAAAGGGAATTTTTAAATAAAATCAATAGTGGGTCCCTTGGACCCCCATCGACCTCCATATTGATAAGCACTACAAGAAAAAAATAGAAGAAAGGAAAACAAGAACCAAAAGAGCCCAAAAAGGGTGAGCCCGCTCTTATTTAATAGAGCAACAAACCATAAAGACAAAACAAAGGCACACCACAAATTTGCAGATCTAAACCTATTTAACAGGCAAAGGGAAAATATATCTATATAATTATTTAATTTAATATAATGCAATTTTTTAATTTATAGATAATTTAATATTATATTATAAGATCATATATATTTCTATTTACTATATGTTTAATACATATATATATTTTTGCTAGGTAAAACACTGCTAGGGTCAACACCCTATATTACTTGCAGAAGAAAATTACTGTTAGATTTGGTTGTGAAAGAAAGACTGAAGGAAAGCAAGACAAGAACCCAGAGATGAACAAAACTCAACACTCTCCTAGCACTGAACTAGACTCACAATTTGAGCTAGTGTTCTCATTAACATAGGGAGAGGTAAGGGCTTGTTTATATAGAAAAAAATAGGCAAATAAAACCAAGAGGAATAATAACTCCCTTTACCCATAATAGTTGGGAGGTTTTACCTACTTGGTAAATGCCAAATACATGGTTATGCCAACTCAAGTAAAGACAAAAAATGGTTATTAGGAGGTGGCAAATAAGTCCAAACGAGGGTGTGACATTCAACTACCTAAAGGTGGGTATGAATGACACATGTGATTGTAGGATTATGCCACATGTCCTCCTCCTAACCATTATAATATAACCTAAGCAAGCTTAATAATGTGTGTAGGAAAAATAAATATTCCCTAACATAAGGAAAATAAAAAACCTACACTAACAATTACATGTGTTTTTGATGACCCAAAACATCCCTGAAGGTCTTTTCTGTCAAAATGACCTTCTCCCTAAACTATCCAGATTTCCCTACATTTACATTTTACATTACAAAATGGCCTATCTTCCGTTAAATGCGATATCTTGGCCTGAGACTGACACCAACTATCCTACTACTATCGCTATTGAACAAAACATATAGCTACAAAAATATTAAACCATACCCAACTAGACTCTATCATTCCTCCTCATCATCTGATTCTGTGCGTTTCAGGTAGGCCATGAGGTTTGCTATTACTAGGCACTCTACTCCACAATTCTGGTGGGTTGGACTTTTGGCCTTCTCTTCCAAATCCCTAGGGTCATTCGCACACCATTCTTCTCCATCACCTAGGTCCCAGTCATTGTCATCACCCACAACAATTTCTTCTGACAGACCTTCATCCTCCACGTATCTGGTTGCCCATCCGCAAGGGAGATTGGTCATCATCTTGGCTACCCTGAGGAGGAAGAGAATGTTTCAGTCCCTTTCATCCCACAATTTTCCAAAACCTTCAGGGTCGATGGTCCGAACCAAAGGAAACTTCATAACTTCCCTCCCTCGCATTCAAATCATATAGTAATTCTGCGGCATGGGGATTTGTCCATTCTCATCCACATTATCTAACACTATGTCTATGTCACCTAGCCATGCGTGCATGAATACCATTTGGGTCAGTTTTTTTCCCATCTCCTTCGATACGCCCATGTGCAATAAGACTGCTAAGAACATTGCTGGAATTTCTGTGTTTGCCCTCGCTTTGTGAAACACCCTCATAAATTCTAGCCCAACTACCTTTTTTGTTGCCCAAAGAATCAATGGGTGGGATGAATTCAATAGCCTTTGTAGCTATTTATTAGTTATTTGCTCTCTAAAGGCCTGCTGTTGCTTTGTAGTATCTAGCGCAAGCGGCATTTCCATGCTTTCCTTCACCAGTTGCTCATCTAGAATTTTCTTTCACTTCTTTGATTTTTCAAATGCAGGTGCGAAATATTATGCTCACCACAACCTTTTATTGCCAAAGGCCTTAATCACTCATAATTCCTATTTCTCCATTCAAGTCCTTCAGAGCGTGCTTAGCTGCCACCACCTTGGTGATAGTACACTTTTGAATTAATGCTTGATAATCTGGCCTCCTCTCAATCTTTCATACTCCTCGGAAATTGATAAATTTTTCTTATGCTTGATCTTTGATAATGACCCCTGTCTAATAAAGATAATTGCCTGGATAGCTCTTTTATTACCATGTGATTGCTTACACCGCCAACCTTGGTTTCGATGCCGGGCCATACTATATGTTTAATATTTATTTATATTTATTATTTAAATATTTTAAATACATTTATTTAAAAAACAATGAGTTTAATTTATGCTATTTATGAAGAGTTATTTTTATAATTAGTTTAGAGCTATTTAAGAAATATCTTATTTGTTTTATTATTTTTTTTATTAGTAATACTTGACTCAAGTCGGGTGAAGCTACAAATTTGGGACCTTATTTCCAATATGAATACACTGCATTAACACAAATAGTCCAAATCCACAAGCACAATAGCCCAACAAAGGCACAAATCCTACAAACACATTGATCCAATGAGGATTTAGAGCACAAAGTCACCAACATGGACACCAACAACTTCAATACGAAAGGTTCAAACTTGTGAGCACAATGGATCAACAAGGGCACAATGCCCACAATCACAATGGTCCAACGATACCACAATTTAACCATTAAATCTTGAATGATAAGGAATATTTTATTTTTTATTTTTATTGTTTAAAGAGTTATTTTATTTACTTGAGAGTTGTTAAAGTCAAAATATTTTTAATAAGACTTTTATAAATTTTAATTTTTATTATAATTGAAAATATATTTAAATATTTATTTTACTTAAAACACACTCAACTTCAAGATTAGACTCAACAATTATTATTTCACTATCTTATAACATTAGATTGGATTAAGCTAAGAGCCTATTGATCTCAAAATATTAGTGACTACATCTAAACCATATTTTTATCAACTCATCTATTTATTAGACAACAATTTTTTTTATTACAATACTATAAAACAAATATTTTTTTTTGTTAAAAAAAAAACACTTCCCCTTCCTTTGTTGTCGCCGCAGCTTCCATGACCATGTTATGCCGCAAACTGTCTGTTGTTGCAGCAGCTCCCATGATCTCCAATTTCTGCTGCAAAGTGTTTATTCTACACCCATTCCATTTTCGCAATTTTTTCTCAACAGAAGCTCATTCGCAGACCCTCTTTTCACACTTTGCCTCCTCCAAACTTCACATGTCTGAGGCTGACATCATTCGGATTTTCAAGTTGTTCCCCAAATTGCAGAAGCTTCAAACCCTCAACAACGCAGAGAAGGTTATTCAGTCATTGAAAAAGCATGGCTGCAGTGAAGTTCAAATTGCCTATATGGTGAGGACAAATCCCGCAATTCTCGGAATTGCAGAAAGAATATTGGAACCTAAGATCAAACTGCTGGAAGATTTCGGTATTGTGGATCGAAACCTGGCCAAAATTTTGAGTAGAAATCCACACATTTTTTCACAAAGCCTCAACAACCACCTTCTTCCCAAGATGAAGTTTCTGAAGAATGTATTTCAGTCCCAGGAAGTGCTCGTTAAAGCCCTGGCGAGAGCACCAAGAATTATCACTAATAGCTTGGAGAAGACCCTGAAGCCCTCGCTTGCTTTCTGGGAAGGATGGGGTTTTTGTGGTACAGGGCTCTTAATCTTCTTACGGCTATATCCGAATGTTCTCTCGCGCACGTCTCTAACGCCTGCACAGATGGATCTCATTCACAAGATTGGCGCTGACAAAGAACGCAAAATGTATAAATATATTGTAGGTATAGTGGCTTTGAGAAGCACGAAAACGTTAGAGGCCAATATAGAGAATCTCAAGCTCTGCGGCCTGTCGGCAGAAGAAACCTGGCAACTATTTGGGGCTGTCCCTCTAGTCTTAGAATTCTCCAAGAAAAATATTCGTGAAAAGATTAATTTTCTAGTTAATACCATGGGGCTCCGTGCAAATTATGTAGTGAAGCACCCTGCTTTGCTGCAAAGCAGTTTGGAAAAGACTTTGAAGCCCAGGTTTCTGGTTTGGCAGAAAATCAAATCCATCAATGCCCTTGAGCTTCCTCTGTTGACGGTAATGATGATGACAGAGACAAGGTTTGTTAACAATATCATAAAAGGGCATCCTGAATCTAAAATACTGTGGACAATTTATGAAAATGCCATCTCTGACGCCTCCAAACGTACAGCTCAACAAAATATAATTTTGGATGGAGAAAGTGAGAGTGAGGTCTCAAAGACCACAACAAATATATTGATCTAGTCTTTGGCAGAAGGTGCAAACCCTCTCCATCCAGCTGTCATGAGCATTTTCAATTCCTTTAGGTGCTATATTCAACAACAGGAGCTATGTCGGTATTCCCTCTGCCCTGCGTTCTGTGTCTAGTTGCTCTTCATGAAAGGTATGCATTGTAGTTATTAAATGCTTTATGTGAGCTAAATGCTATCACTGCAGCCATTTAAGTCTGATGTAAGTGAACATTTAATAGATAGAAGTTTTGTTACATTTGAAGTCATCACAGAGCTTTTATCATTATATTCCAAATGTGAATTATGCTAGTGCAAGAAGTGGATGATTATACATAATGTTCAGCAAACAAGTTTCCCCAAATATTCAAGAAGTCGTAATTATGGGTTTGATTTAAAACCATTTATAACAGTGGAGTCAAAATTGTCGTAAGATGTCATATAAGTCCTTCAAAGAATACATGAAATCAGTAAAGCAGAACAGCAGGTTTTTCCATTTACAAAGGATGTTCATCAGCAATTGGGCAACATCACAAAACATTATTAGTTGGAAGTCAGTTAATAAATGGGTTTAAGTAGAGTTTTAGGACTGACACTAACCAGTTCAATTTCAGGCTCTGGCACGACAAATTAAAAAACTGTATTTCAGTATAAATTGGTTTTACATTATTTCCAATTCAGAAGTTTACAACTGAAATGTACCTTAGGTAAATGCACAGGAGTTTACAGAATTATATAAAGAAATAAACAGACTGCACTCACAAGTCTGGAAATCATAGGCTGTATAAGTTTGTAAAATAGTTTACATCAATAGGCAGTGACAAACGCCTGATAGCTATTGTGCAGATCTAACACTTATGCCCTAATTAACCCTGGCGATCCATGCTAGGACAAGTAGGTGATTATCCCCAATCTGCCCTGATCTGATATTCACGCCTGGCAAGGAAATTAAGATTAATATAAACAAATAAGGGTAGTTTTTACTGTCAAATGGAAGCTAGTTAACTGGTGCAGGTTCCTCAAGTCCAGGTCTTGGTTGTGAGACGATTTTTCCAGGTCTGTATGGCAATCTTACCCAGTCCAAACTATAATCAGCAGTCTGTAGTGTTTCCCTCCAATGGTGATAACACCAGGACTAGCATCCAGATCCAATTTGCCTCCTAATGACCTTCAGGACAGCTGATAGGAGTTAGTTATGATTTCACCCAGGTCTGCAGGGAGTTCGCCCTGTTAGCCAGCGGCTGGAAGCACTCAGGTCTGCAAGAAATTCATCTCCAATGTCCAATGACTGGTGGTTCTTCTCCCAGAAGCGGATTAGATGACAATGGTGGCACCTCTCTTCTAGATGTTTGGCGCTGTGGCTTACAGCCTGAGTATGCTCTGAATAATTTGCCAATAAATACCCTAACGCCAGGTATCCCTGAAAATACCATAGTTACCAATCAGTACAGCTGTAACCCCTGCGCGGAATTGAAGAGGAGAGAGTTTTTGTTCTCACCTCACTCGATTTTGTCCAAGGGGTTTCGTCCCTGAACCGGATCACTCCAATGCAAACAGCAGTAAATACTTATTTCATGATGATCAAGATTCAAAATGAAGAAAATAACTTGGAAATATATCTTTCACAATTTAGTGCCCATGGGCCACCTTTGGCACCAAGTTTAAAAATTTAAAATTTGCTATATATATATATAGGTAGTGTTAAAAAAACACTTTTGAGCAAATAGTGCTGAGGTCGGCTTTAGAAAAGAAGAGACAAATTACATGAATAAAAAATGCAAATCCTCTCAAAAATCTGGAACAAGTTGCAAACCTTAAAATTTCAATGGACTGGTTGCTGTGTTGCACCTAGGAGGTACTCAATTGGAGAAATTGCTCATGGTTTAATGAACTTAAGATCATTCATAGATCAAACAAACTGCCGAGGATTTAAAGAAGCTGCTGCTAAATAAATAAATGCTGAAAATGAAGATGAGTGTTTTAGGTTTTTGTGTCTAGAATTTTTAATTATTTTTTGAGTTTTTGAAACAAGGTGGGTCCAAGATTGATCGAGTCTCAGACAAGTTCTACCAAAAAATACAAAATGTAGAAGGCTCTGTAGGTTTCTGTCAAAAAAATTTAATTAACTGAGTCAAGGCAACTAAACTTGCTGCTGCTGGCTCAACTTAGGACTTTGCAAGTCTACCACAGATGCATGGTCTCTCAAAATTATGTTTTTAACAGTGTTTTTTAGAGTTTTGTGAACAGGTGGATGGGTTTTGGAGATAGAGATGTTTTTTTTCAGATTTTGTGGATGATGGTAAAAATAATATATGAAAATTAATCTTTGAAAAATTAAGTACAAAAAAGAGTAAAAGAAGTTGCAATTTATCATTTATGTAAACAATATAAATAAAAGAAGCTCAAATTCATACAAAGTTGTACTGCTGTACAGCATTTTGTAGCATAGACAGAGAATCTTAATGTCTTCACCATCTTGAATGGAAATTGTACCATTATTGCCATACCCCAGATGTCCCATTCTGGACAACGACCCACAAACCCCAGGGATGTGTCCATATTATACACATTTTTAAGCATGCTACAATTTTCATATCCAATACCCCTATGTAATGACCCCTTTTGGTTATACTTAGATTTTGCCCTAAAATCACAATTTCAATGGAAAAGTAAGAAGTATATCTTATTAAATTACAACTTACCAATAGATTCCGGTTTTAGCCCTGCAATAACATTAGTCAATATTATAATTCATAAACAATTAGTTTGATCATTTGTACTATTTGCAACATCCTTAAATTATTTAGCATACATAAGGTTCAATGATCTTAAAACAGATAAGTAACTATCAACACGAATTTAAGGTTATTATCCACTCCAATAATCAACCATTGGGAAGATTGGAGATGAAGCCGCAATGGGATGCCCGGAGTATTTCCTCTTTCAAAGCCCAAGGGCAGATAGGCAACCCCCCTGGCCCAAAGAGTATTTCCTCTTTCTAAGCCCAAGGCTGGATAGGCAACCCCCCTGGCCCAAAGAGATTACTATACCAATCAAGCAATCTGTTGCCACTTTTTTGATGTCCTGTGGTGGGATTATGCCAACTCTCCCCTGGCCTATAAGCAAGTATGTAGTGGAGTCTCACATGCATCTGACAGTAAAAGCCATTTTCATTCTCTGTTATCAAATAGTTACATTTTTGTAAACATGATCTAGTCACAGATACCTTATATGACTTATTGTTTGTCTCTTACCATCATCGAGTAGTGTAGATACATTTAATCCATCAATACAAACACAAAAAAATAAACTGGTAAACTTGAAAAAGGGCATATTAATGCACAACAAATAGAAACATGCAATATTGTTTTGATGACAGCACCCGAAAACAAAATTTGTAGTAGCTCATGTAAGTGTTGAACATGAACTTCTATGCATGCTATTAACAGATCTTTGGAAAACATCTTCCTGCGAAAGTGATTGATCTAAAATTCAGTCACTAAGGAAATTCCTACCTTAGAACGAACCTATAAACATGCCTGCCTTAACAATTTTTCAAAAATAAAATTAAAAACTATCAGTAGCTATCTGCAAGATTGTAATTATGGAATAGTTGCTTTACCACAACAAAACATTGGGAAATCAGTGTCTCAAGGAATAGTTTTAGAGAACCGAAGAGAGAAAGTGATGTAGGCCTCTGACATTGATGAAATCCACACATGTTTTCAGATGCTTGTACTGTTACCAAAAATTGCTGCAAATCTCTCCCTTGCAATTTACAATGTAGGTAAGTCTTCTAGTACCTGATGTATGATCATAGTTTTGCATTTGCATGGACCTCAATTATAAATTTATAATGCAACAATACTGGAAAGACTTGTAGACATCAATACATGTTTCTAATGATAGTCAAGATTCAAGCTGCATCGGGTAATGTAATGTATGAAACGGCCATTCAATTATGCTGTCATGAGTATATCTAAAGCCTTCTTGTCTGCATGATAATCAAACAATGAAATCATGATTTTTAATTTGGATGGATGGGTGATTTTTAATTTTGAAATCATGATAAATCGAACATTAAATTGTTAAAATGACCAACCATTATGAGTAAATTAATTTTGAAGTTATATTATTGACAAATCAATTGAACTTGAGTATACATTATGTATTGATCAATGCAAGTGAATTCCACATGTAAAATCAATAAAAAGAAAGAAAAACAATGTGTGAGCGAAATAATGTAGAGTTACAATGCATATAGACAATGGGATCTTTCAACCTAACCCAATGGATATTTTTGGGACCTTATTCGAGAGAGATAGCTCACTCCATATTTTCTTGATTGTTAATACACAATATATAATGCTAAGAAATGTCTGTAAATACTCTACATAAATTGTTATGTTGATGAATGTGTTTTTGGTTTATTTTAGTAGTATAGATGAACTTCGCTACCTTATTATATGGTCCCAATGGATATCTTTGGGACCTTTTGAGAGATAGCTCATTCCACATTTTCCTGATTGTAAATACACAATATATATTGCTAAGAAATGTCTGTAAATACCTTACATTGTTATGTTGATCGATGTGGTTTTGGTTTATTTTAGTAGCGTCGATAAACTTCCCTACTTTACTATGGCCATCCTACCTTTTCACCTGGAATAATATGCAGTTGGAATTGTTGTAATCTTTGTTACTTGTTGATATTATGTTGATTTCCCTAAGATGAATATGGAGTACTAGTGTATCTTTTTTAATCAAATCAAATCACTTCTGATTATGATTTACAAACTTCTTCCTTACAGATGAAGAATATACAGGTTATAAACTTTTGTTGTCTGAATGATAATGACATAGGTTTTGCTTTTTCAAAAAACATTGTGGCAATGATGAGGATTGATCTAATGTCGGAAGCGAAACACTTTTCAGGGCAAGAAAACACCTTTCATTAGGGCATGAAAACAATGCACACACTGCTCGCAGCAGTGGCCATGGTGGCAGCAGCTGCAAACACAAAGATGTCTGGTCTATCTTAAGATCTTTCTACAGGCAATTCTTGCGGCTTTGCTTTTGAACTCCATGATTTTGAAGTTTTAGCAGCTGTAGGGGCTAATGCTAATGGTATCTAAAGTTACATTCAGTGATGATTCTCTTAAATAAAAAAACTTTTGCTTTTTTAATAGTGTATGGGTCTTTGGCTAAGACCTAAAACCATGGATAATTGAACTAATCTCCAGCATGAACATTTGGTTTTGTGGAGAAAGTTTCCATATCCTTTTTTAAGCTAAAAGAGGACATAGATCTGATTTTTAGAAGTGGTAAGAGGATTATATTTTAAAACATTGGTTCATCGATTTTGATCCTGCTAAAGATATGTCCTATGTAGTTTCTGTTTAGGTGAAACTTCCCCATCTGCTTCTGATGTTTAAGGATACAAATCTTTGGCTACCATTGGTAGCACTTTGGGCTGAGCCAAAAGACAACTTTGCATGTTTTTGAATCTATGTGGAAGTAGATTTGAAGAAATGTTTCCTTGAAGGCATTGAATTAAATCTAGATGAATAGGCATTTATGCAGAAATTTGATTATAACCTGTTGCCCTTCAAATGTAATAAATGCCATATTCTGAATATGGCCAGTTTGCTAAGGACTGCAAAAAGATCATAATATGCTTCAAGCACCTCAAAGCGCTGAACTCACATTCATCACAACCAAAGCAAAAATACGTCTTCAACAAGAAATAGTAAGTGGAATTAGGTTCCCAAATAGTGTCAAAATATTGTTGTCTCAAATATGTTTGAAATCTTAGGAGGACATGCTCAAGGCCTTTCAAAAGGGGAAATGAGCAATCAAGCTGAAGTCAATTTGGGGGAAGTGCAAAGGGTTGTATGACAACAATGCTCTTTGGAGGGAGGGGAAATATAAAACTGTCAAGTTGAAGTTTATTTGAGACAAAAGTAGTAGGAGGTAGACAAATTACAATTGAAAACAACCAATAAAAAAAATAGTGGTTCTTCCAAAGAATTGTCACATCCCCACAAAACCAACTTCTAAGACAGCCTTAGTTCTAACATAATCTGGACTAGGGCAGTTGCCAATTGTGTTGTTTTATTTTGGGGTGTGTGTACACGTGTGCCTATGTGTATGTAGACAATTAAGGTAATGATCATTAATGAACCTGGTTTATTTTATTTTACATGGGCTGTGGAATTATCATGTCAATTATGCTTACATCTGGCTAAATTGAGCATGTATGAATATATTCACGACTAACCTAGACTAACATTTATTTGTTGAAATTTGTGGGAGTAAATGTCAATCTTGTGGGTGTGAAGGTGCAAGCTGATGCAGACTATGTAGTCCAATCCTACAAACACTTAGTGTATGTGTGGTCCAGATTGAGGTTCAACCTAAGATACCGGTCTATATGAAATAGTGATACTCATAATTGGGAATCAACAAAATATTTAAATACCTCATAGTTTGCAAAAATGAAAATACTCATAAATTCAAAATTTGGTGAGTTCTAATACACAATAAAAAAATCTTCATATTGCTCTTTATAAAAAGCATCAAAGTCAATATTTGGTTCAATTTCACTTGAACCACAATGAGTTACAATGTTACTTCCACTAGCCATGTACTATACAAGTGTTGACCCCTTTGACCTTTGGCATTGTGTGGATTTGGCATTGATGTCAATTTGCATAGATGTTAGTTTGAGTTGGTAATTACTCGAAGGGCATATGGTGTTTTTGTCTTTGGTTGACATTTGGATGATGTTGGATTATCATGATTATTTGACTAGGCATCAATAATGTTTTGAATTTACCACATGGTGTCTTGGAATAAAGGTTGACACAATGGTATAGTATTATAATGTTTCGGTCTTCATGCTAAATGAACAAACATAATGATAAAGTTTTGACACCATCATAACCCTAAAAATCTTTGTCGAGTAAGCTCAAAGGTAGTTTGTTGGTGAGTATACTAGACGAGCTAGGGCTTGAAGCAATGGTGGTTTGGCGGCAGCAAGGTGTTGTTTTCTGGCAGGGGAAACTTGTTCCCAGCTTCTACAAGTAATCTTGACTTCATTCAAATTTGGTAACCCTGTTTTAAACCCTAGTTGGTTTTTTTGTTGATTGAGAAATGCATTGATTAAGGAAGTGAAATCTAGTCCATTGTTTATGAGGTTTTTGTTTGGGATAATGTCTCAAAGGTTTTTGCTGTTTCTAAAGGGGTTATGTTGCATATTGTTACAACTGTTCGTTTTTGGTTTTTGGTTTCATCTTGTCTTGATCTTTGTGTCGACTTGGGTTCACATAGTATTCATGATGTTTCAAATGTTTATAACTGTCAAGTCTCATAAGGGTTTTTGTGGTCTTAATGTCAATATCTTTTGAGTTTCAAACTTGACATGGTC
Source organism: Sequoia sempervirens (assembly GCA_007258455.2). NCBI lineage: Eukaryota > Viridiplantae > Streptophyta > Pinopsida > Cupressales > Cupressaceae > Sequoia > Sequoia sempervirens. The sequence continues at coordinate 354,671 of VDFB02101418.1, read as the reverse complement.
TTAATGCAGTGGGTCGACATATAGTGGTACACGGGTTTATGTTTTAGACACAAAAGTGATAACGCATAAGGGTGTCGGTTTTTTGTTTTTGAAAAGAACTTTAACTGTAGTTTGTATACCCTATTCTTGGGCAGCATGTCTACTTCACATTTGTGCATATTTGTGCTTAATGTATTGAAACTTAAATGGGCATCATTGAACATTATGCATATGTAAAACAGCTGTTTGAAACTACACAAAAGCTGTCCTACGGTGATAGTAGAAGGCTGTTATAAACGTTGAGGTGGCAGTTTGTGAATGACAGTTATAGAATTTTTGTGAAAGGCATTCAGTACTTTGGTGATTATAAATCAGTGACAAAGTTACTGAATGTGGTTTCAAGAAGATATGAGATTTATACTCTATTAAGAGTTATTGTTATTTTTTTATGCTGAAAGTATTAATGAGCAATCTTTTATGAATGTTGAAAAGCACTTTAAGTGCAGATTGTAATTACATTTACAGATTTAAAAATTCTTGTCTCTCCAATGAAAATGAGACAAACAAGAAGTATTTGCAGTGAAACATAGATTATACTTTGTCTTTTTATTTGTAGAATCATTTTGATTTGAAAGTTGTATTTTCTAGTGAGGCAGTTGTACTTGTAACCAGTGAGCCTCCTTTGCCAGTGAGGCATATCGTGTAGCTAGTGAGGCTTTGCCAGTGAGGCTTTGTAATCAGTAAGATTTTATTAAGCCAGTGAGACAATCTTTTCGAGTGGTTTTTTATCCCTATGAGGGTTTTCCACTCATAAATCACTATGTTATGGTTTCTCATTATTTGTGGTCTATTTGGTCTTCATGTTCAAACTTTTAGTCTTATGTACCTTTCAGCTTATGATCTTCATGTTTAAACATTTATTCTTAAGTATCTTTCAGAATTTGAGTTTCTATGGTGTCTTCAACTTTTATGATTTGCCTATGTTCTTTATGTTAAATCAAGCTTAAACAGCTTTACATACATGATGCTGCACTTGACAGTGGAACTGTTCTGATCTTGCATTTTATATGATCAAAGTTTTGAAAGATTAATTCAAGGTTATTTTATAATTGGTATACCACTGGTTCACCCCCCCTCACCCCCCCCTCTCAGTGGTATCAAAGCCATAACCTTGCATAAGTCTAACCTAGGGGTTCCTAGTAGTGGAGTACTCGTTATGGAAAAAAGTAAAAGAAACAGAGAAAAAAAAAATACCCAACAAAATGCTGAACAACAAACACCACTTAAACCTAGTACAAAAGATGATTTTGTAGTGAAGAGTGTAGACAAAGAAGGAGATCACTTAGTAAGTGATTTTGAACAAGAGTATGTTGAAGATGAATGTGAAATTGATTTTGAAGGTGAACTTATTTATGCCCTTAATGAGATTGAGAAACTCAGAAAGGAGAATCGGGATCTAAAATTGCAACTGGCAGAGTCTAGAAGAGTTGAAGAAGTTACTAGCATAAACTTGCAAACCAAAATGGAAGATTGTCAAAAGTTAGAGATTGAAGTGTTGTCTCTAAGAAAAGAACTAGAGGAAAATTCTCTGTTAAAAGAACACATTGTAAAAGATGATGTGATTGTCAATTGTCAATCTGAAATTAGAGATTGAAGAAAACAAGAGGATAGCAGATATGACAAGGTCTGATTTGGAAGTCAAAACAGTTGAATGCCAAAAGCTTGAAGGAGAAATAGTCTCTCTAAGGAAAGATCTTGAGAATGTTAGAAAGCAGTTAGAAAAGAATCAGAAATTTGATGAGAGCACCAGCAAGTTGAATGAGATGTTAAGTAAGCAGAAACATCGCGAAGACGTTATTGGTTTGGGCTTTGTAGAAGGACAAAGTTCCGGAGTCAGAAAAACACCAAGAACGAAGATAGATTTAAATTATCATTCTGCTGCCCCTAGATTGTTGATAATAGACAGTTCAAGGACATCAACAGAGGAAGAAGAAGTAGAGCCAACCGGTTCATACGATCTCCACCTACTTGGCAAGATCAATCAATGAGGTACAATTATTCATTTCCTAGTTATTGTTGTTCATGTAATGGTTATGGGCATAAAGCAAGTTATTATAGAAGACGGTCTAAAAGGAGTCAATATTCATTCTCTGAGAATATGAATGTAATATGTTATAAATGTCATAACCATGGTCATGTTGCAAAGTATTGTAGAACTAAGTTTGTGAAACATGAGAGAAAAAATGATTTCTTACATAAGAAAAATTCAAAGTCACAAGCATCTGATGACAAGAAGAAATTAGAGAAGATGGTTTGGAGAAGAAACCAAAGTCAAGAAAAGAATGAGCCTAAACTTGTGCATACTGCGCAAGTGGCATCTATTAGTGCTTAAAGGGAAGCATGAGGTTAGGGGGAGATGTTCAATGTCATATTTTTTATCCCTAGGTGAAAATAATGAAGGTCTGGTTTGTAAGACAAGTTCTTTAAATCTTCACCTGTTTGGTCTATTGCAGTGCACATGGATGATTCAAGGTTGACTGAGACAGTGCTTTTATGCTTAGGGCAGTAGCTTTGTTTGTCTAACAGTCATGCTCTCAGCTGCTAGTAGTTATCAGTCCCACAGTACCTTGTTAGTGACAGGTTATTGTAATGTGCCAGTGGTCTGCTGTGATCTCTTTCTTTTCTTCAAATTTGGACAGGATGGAGTATGCACATAGATATTTGAATCAATATTGAACTAACAGCAGTTTGTCATTGTTTGGAAAGTTGACAATAGACAGTGCACATGTGAAGAACACCTTGTTTTGGACTTGGATAAAGAACAGGTTGAAGCACAAAAGTTTTTTGGCTGTATTGATAATATAGTATGGATCTTTGATGGTCAGTGTGGTAATGTTGCTTGACCATGTGTCTGAGACATGAGTGGATTGATCAATGACAGTGATGTGTCTATTGATTATGATCTGTAAATAGTGTTCTTGCTCTCAATGGTGTTTCTTACATAGTGGTCTTGTTGTGCCAATAGTATTCCAGTGCCATTATTAGCTTGCAAATGATCTGTCAAAACTTTAAGGAGTAATTTAACAGTTTACTGAGTCTTCTTGCTCAATCTCTTCTTGCCTATACAATGGAGTGGAGAGTTGAGCATCATCTTGCATATGCCTATTAATGTGGTGATGTATCATAACAGTATGCACAGTGGTTACTTTTTGTCTTGACTGGTTCTTCTTGCAAATGCACAGTGCAGTGTTCTTTTGTTGAAGGCATGACAAGGTGGTTGGTGTTTTGCTTTACTCTTTGATAGTGGTAGTGAGATAGTGAGTTTACACAATCATGCCGTGCAGTGGGTTTGACATTAACAATGTTTTGACAGTGAATTTGTCACTTTTACATGCCTTGACAATGCAATTTGACAGTATCTATTGGATGACCTTTGGTCCTTTTTTTGCTTTAGCCTCTTTGCATAACAGTGACTGAATGTTTGTCTAATGATCCTCCACATAATGGTTGTGTAGTGAGTATGCAGTTTGCACAGCTTGGGTGTTATTTACTGGTCATCAAGTATTTAGACAGTGATATTGGAATCCATCAGTCAATTAGTATTGGTCTGGCAGTGATTGATGAGGTGCAAAGGTAAGGATGGTGAAAGGTTTACCTTCTCAGTCAAGGTACATGATAACACTGTTTTCATCTTGACTATGTTTCCAAGTGCTATGCATGACAGTGATATGTATGTACTGTCTTTGTTACTATTTTGCGTATATTCTTCAATGCTTGGAATAGTGTCTGAACCATTGGAAACATTGTTGTGTAATTAGAATGAGTGACAGTACCAATGACACTAAATGAACAAGACAAAGTGATAAATGACCATGAACAGTGTGGTATCGTCTTTGACAGTGGGCTGCAACTTTGATAGTAACATTTGACAGTCTCCTTGCTAGAACAGTATGAATAAACAAACCATTGAATGTTGCTTTGTGGACAGGAGACAAATCACAGTTTTGACCAAATTATGGGTATAATTACAGTCTTGGTCCTTCATACTTTAGCTTCTGTATGTTGACATTTCCTTGCTTTCTTTGAAGCTCATTTACAGGTTCACAATCTTTGACAGTTGATGTGGTATGCTTCTCTATCTATGGTGCAATGCTAGACTGATAACAATGCATTCTTCTTGATGATTGTGTTTAAAACGTTTCCTTTCTATGAGGTTATCTATTCAAGCAGTGTAAAGGCAAACATTGTATGCAGTTACCTTTGACAGTGGTGGCTTGAACAACCATCAGTGCTAGTTTGTCATCTTTCTTTACAGTAGTGAGATCTTGTTTGATGACATTACATTTTATTGACGGTTCAGTGCTAATGCTTCTTGGTTTACATGGTTGGAAAAGATCATCAACAGTTCATCATGATTAAGGTTACTCAAGGAATCAGAGTACAAATACTGTTCATGAGCAAGTGCATTTAGACAGTGTTTCCTATGCCAGGATCTGTTCTCATTTTCATGTAGTGGTGTGTTTGTTCAATCGGTTGGTAATGTTATTGATAAGTAAGGTTGAAGAGTGCTGACTTAAGGCAGTGGTCTGTTTCTTCTTTGTGCAGCTTATGTGACAGGTGTTGAATTCTTTTTGATACCAGTACCATACATGAAAGTGCTTTCTAATGCCTTGCAACTTGCTTGGAACTCGAACTAGAATCTAACAGTCATTTGCTGTATTTGATGGTACTTGAGTTGACAGTTGTTAACTTGACATGACAACACACACTTCAAGATACCTTGTGGACAGTTTCTTGTGAATAATGACTTGGTATTACCCATGGTTTCAGGGGGAGTTTCACAGATTACTCCTTATCCCTGGTGTTTCATTTTGTTTCCATTACATTTCTATTTTCTGCATTCAACTCTTCAGTCAGTTTTGATTCACAGTGTATGTGTGATGCATTTATGTGACAGTGATGACAGACTGGACACCGTGCCTTGTTGTTTCAGTTTGTGATCCCTTCTCATAGTCTTGCACCTTGGATATACAGTGAAAGTTGCAATACTCTTTTGGTATGGCAGTGATATACATGGTTGTCATATTCCATACTTGGTGGCATGTGTGAATTGCCAGTATTCTGCATTATAACAGTGATTACTGATTTGATAGTGGTATCTATATAAAGTGGTCTAACAGTGCTTTGATGTTCCCTGTGACAGCAGTTCATGAGGATTATCCAATTGGTGTTTTTGGTTCTTGATTCCTTTACCCAGATTCCACAGCTGGTATTTGTTTTGGTTTGGTCAAACATTGCTTTATCAGTTTGGTTATGACTGTTGGTACTTGCTGTTTGATACTTTTCAGTTGGTCACATTGTTGGTGGTCCATTTTGCTAATATTCACACATTGTTGTTGGTACTCTGCCCTTGTTCATTTGACAGTTGGGTTGATATTTCAGTTGCTACATGGCTTGCACTGAGGACAGTGGTAGCATTATACAGTTGGTCTTACAGTTGATACTTAGCAATCCATTTGGTAATCATTAATCACACTGCTCTGTTTGTTTTGATACAGTTGTGTCGGTTTTCAAGACAATCTTCTATCAGTTTTTGTTGTCCTTGGCCTTTGGCATTGTTGTCAAAGGGGGAGAAAAGCACTGCTGTTTGTGGATTTCAATTCATTGGTGCTAATCTACATCTGTTTCAGTTTATCATATTATGCTTGGACGGTGATTCGTTTGATGCTAATTACATCACACTTTGTGGACAGTGGGTGCTAATGACTTTGTGATATATGCTGTTCTTGGTTACTTGGATAACTGTTGGGATATTGATGATATTGCTATTTCATTATTCATGATGATTTCATTTCTCAGGCATTTGGCAGTGACATCTTTTGATACTTATGCAGATGATAACTTTTTTGATGGCAGTGACAGGGTGTTTGACATCAATGCCAAAGGGGAAGTTTGTTGACCCCTTTGACCTTTGGCATTGTGTGGATTTGGCATTGATGTCAATTTGCATAGATGTTAGTTTGAGTTGGTAATTACTTGAAGGGCATATGGTGTTTTTGTCCTTGGTTGACATTTGGATGATGTTGGATTATCATGGTTATTTGACTAGGCATCAATAATGTTTTGAATTTACCACATGGTGTCTTGGAATAATGGCTGACACAATGATATAGCATTATAATGTTTCGGTCTTCATGCTAAATGAGAAAACATAATGATAAAGTTTTGACACCATCATAACCCTAAAAGTCTTTGTCGACTAAGCTCAAAGGCAGTTTGTTGGTGAGTATATTGGACGAGCTAGGGCTTGAAGCAATGGTGGTTTGGCGGCAGCAAGGTGTTGTTTTCTGGCAGGGGAAACTTGTTCTCAGCTTCAATAAGTAATCTCGATTTCATTCAAATTTGGTAAACCTGTTTTAAACCCTAGTTTGTTTTTTTGTTGATTAAGAAATGCATTGATTAAGGAAGTCAAAGCTAGTTTGTTGTTTATGAGGTTTCTGTTTGAGATAATGTCTCTAAGGTTTTTGCTGTTTCTAAAGGGGTTATGTTGCATATTGTTACAACTGTTCGTTTTTGGTTTTGGGTTTCATCTTGTCTTGGTCTTTGTGTTGACTTGGGTTCTCGTAGTATTCATGATGTTTCAAATGTTTATAACTGTCAAGTCTCATAAGGGTTTCTTGTGGTTTTAATGTCAATATCTTTTGAGTTTCAAACTTGACATGGTCTTAACGCAGTGGGTTGACATATAGTGGTACACAGGTTTATGTTTTAGACACAAAAGTGATAATGCATAAGGGTGTCGGTTTTTTGTTTTTGAAAAGAACTTTAACTGTAGTTTGTATACCCTATTCTTGGGCAGCATGTCAACTTCACATTTGTGCATGTTTGTGCTTAATGTATTGAAACTTAAATGGGCATCATTGAACATTATGCATATGTAAAACAGCTGTTTGAAACTACACAAAAGCTGTCCTACGTTGATAGTAGAAGGCTGTTATAAACGTTGAGGTGGCAGTTTGTGAATGACAGTTACAAATTTTTTGTGAAAGGCATTCGGTACTTTGGTGATTATAAATCAGTGACAAAGTCACTGAATGTGGGTTCGAGAAGATATGAGATTTATACTCTATTAAGAGTTATTGTTATTTTTTTATGCTGAAAGTATTAATGAACAATCTTTTATGAAAGTTGAAAAGCACTTTAAGTGCAGATTGTAATTACATTTACAAACTTAAAGATTCTTGTGTCTCCAATGAAAATGAGACAAACAAGAAGTGTTTGCAGTGAAACAAAGATTATACTCTGTCTTTTTATTTACGGAATCATTTTGATGTGAAAGTTGTAATTACTAGTGAGGCAGTTGTACTTGTAACCAGTGAGGTTCCTTTGGCAGCAAGGCACAATGAAAAGCCAATGAGGCTGTTAATCAAGCCAGTGAGGCTCTGTAATTAGTGAGATTTTATTAAGCCAGTAAGGCTCTGTTAATCTGTTTTTTATCCCCATGAGGGTTTTCCACTCATAAATCACAGTGTTATGGTTTCTCATTATTTGTGGTCTATTTGGTCTTCATGTTCAAACTTTTAGTCGTGTGTACCTTTAAGCGTATGATCTTCATGTTTAAACATTCAATCTTAAGTATCTTTCAGCATTTGAGTTTCTATGGTGTCTACAGCTTTTATGATTTGCCTATGTTCTTTATGTTAAGTCAAGCTTAAACAACTTTACATACATGATGCTGCACTTGATAGTGGAACTGTTTTGATCTTGCATTTTATATGATCAAAGTTTTGAAAGATTAATTCAAGGTTATTTTATACTTGGTATACCACTGATTCACCCTCCCCCCTCTCAGTGGTATTGTACTCCAACAAGTTGTCTGATTTCTAGCAAGTTGTGCAACAATAATGTCTAAGTCAACACACTCAAGAGTTTAATCCCAATTTCTTGTCAACCCCTCATTGTAATCAATTTTCTTATGTGATGAGATCAGTGGAGACCTCAATAGAGTTGTGTAATTTTCCATCTCTTAATTTCTCTTACCAAGTTAGTGGATGAAAATCCTTTAACTTTAGATAGAAATTTAGGAGATATTTCTAGACAATTATACAATTGAAGAAGCTACAGATTGGAGGAAAGATTACAGCACAATATAAGTTTAATATTTTCAAATTTGTATTAAACTTTAAATTCAAAGTTAATAATTATCAAAATTATTAGTTTAAAGTTAAATTAATATTTATAATTAATGATGCAAGTATTATTATGAGTATGGAATATCTATTTAAGGTAAAAATAAGGAATTTTTAGAATAGGACATTACAGGTTGAGGGGGGTAGCATCCCTCATGGGGCTTTGGAGGTAACACTTTTTTTTTTATAAAAATGTTTTGAAAATGTCTTAAGGTTAGTTTTTGTTTTAAAATATATATTTTAAAATTTTTGGGACCCAATGGCCACAGATACCCCTAGGCATACCCATAGACGTATCCATACCTAACCGAGACCTGAACCATATCCATACAAGAATGGGAGGCTAAACTATAATATCGGGTAACATAGGATTCAACCAATTGTAAGTATATTGTAGGCAAAATAACATCAAGCCATATTTTTGATCTTTTAATCAATTTGAATTTGAAAGTCTTGTTAGTTTGTCTAATACTTGAAAGATCAACTTAAATACTTATCTTTAATATATATCTAAAGTTTAACTAAAATTTAAACATCTTTTAATAATATACAATATTTAATATTATGCTATCGTCTACTAATTAATAAATTTATTAATAAATTTATTCCCAACCTTATAATTTTTTAAATAAAACTAAAAAAAATAAAACTACAAACAAGACGTGGATAGAAATAAATCTCTTGTTGAACATAATGTAAAGACATTGCATATGTGCTCAGAGTGCATAGCACCTTACACGTTAAGATGGAAGCCTTTTTTTTAATGGTGCACTATATGCATATTCCATTCAGGTCTGACAAATGAGAAACAAGAAAGATGAATGTGAAATGATGGAAGTTGGGTTGCTGCAAGAGCTTGAAGGCTACAAATCTCTAATGAAAAGAGAAGTAACGATAAAATTTGCAACATGCTGCATTAGGTATGACAAATGAGAAACAAGAAAGATGAATGTGAAATGATGGAAGTTGGGTTGCTGCAAGAGCTTGAAGGCTACAAATCTCTAATGAAAAGAGAAGTAACGATAAAATTTGCAACATGCTACATTAGCAAGGCAAATATAATTTGAAAATATAGAGCTCAAGCAAAAGGTTTTGGGCTCTTTATTATGTTTGATGCAAAAATATTAAAAAAATATCTATATTGTTGTAGGCCAAGGTAGTGCACTTGTACAATCTTATTTATTGATATTTGAATTAACTGAAATCCAAGAGAAAGTTGCAATTGTTGTCTGCAAGCTTGCACAAGCTGACAGCTTTGAACATTTGTTGGTATCATGAATTTCATAAAAGGGTATCACAATCGATTGTATTATGTAAACTAATAACTATCCAACTCAGATAATAGACTATAAAAATAAAATATGAGATACTAAAATCCTAAAAGACTTCCTGCAAGTTTAAATTCTACTATCTAACTCAAATAACAGCCTATAAAAAAAATACTAAAATCCTAAAAGACTATGGGTAGGTTTAAATTGCATAAGCTTAAGAATATTCACAAGCACACAGAATAACAACCAGTCAAAAGCGAAACAAAATCTCGTAAAAGCTTCATAAACGTTTGAGAATAACTCTGTGAACAAAACAATTAGTTGTTTGAATGCAATCTATTTGTAAAATAAGGGCCAACAAATTGTAGAGAGAGATCAATGTCTTTTGGGAAAATCATAACAAGGTGTGAAAATATTGGAGTACCAGAGAGTTATTGAAGCTACACAATAATAGCTTTAAAGTTAAATTGATAGAAGACGACATTCTATTTTGAAGGAGCAGTTGTTCCATAAATCATAAATCATTAAAAAATGATAGGATTAAATAAAATATTTTCCTCAACATTAGTAACTCTTTTTTATATTTCCATCAATTAATTTTTTTATTATTTTATATTTATTTATTTTATTGAATTGAATATGCAAAATAATAAAATTCATGAGACCATCAACTTCCATAAATTTATGAGCTTAAACTACACTACAAAATTCACAGGATCGCCCATTTTAAAATAATCTTAAAAAGTCTAGTAGCATCAATTGAATTTTTTGAGGAAGCCCCCTCCATAGGACCATAGCCTAAAAAAATTCATATAATTGGCAAGTGGCAAAAAAAACTTAAGTTGATGGGGCAATTTCTAACCTCACCCCAATTGAACGAGCTTACATTTTCAAACTAAAAAGTAAGGGCTATTGTTGAGGTAAAGATTCTAATTAATCTTGTAATTTTTGTTTTTTCAAAATAGATGTTGAAGTCCTCCCATGGACCACACTCTTAGGGTGGGGTGCCATGGAGGGTGGCTTCCTAAACTGCTTAGATTTTTTAGGAATATTTTAAAGTGGGTGGTCCCATGGATTTTGTACTATAGTTTAGGCTCATAAATTTATGAAAGCTGGTGGTCTCATGAATTTTAATATTTTGCATATTCAATTCAACAAAGTAGATAAATATAAAATAATAGAAAAATTATTTGGTGAGAGTTCTAAAAACTCATGTGATTGACAAGGAGCACAAAATTGTAGCTTAAAAGTTTGAGCTCCTAAATTTATGGAAGTTGGTGGTCTCATGAATTTTATTATTTTGCATATTCAATTCAACAAGTAAATAAATATAAAATAATAAAAAATATTTATTGGTAAGAATTTAAAAAGCCCATATAATTAACAAGTGGTAGGAAAAAAACCTAAGCTTGTGGGGCAATTTTTAGCCTCGTCTTAATTGCATCCCCTTAAAAAGCAGGGTTATTATTGAAGAATATATTCTAATTAATCCTTCAAAATAGAGCTCGAGGCATGGGACCCCAACCTTAGAGAGCACTCCTCCATGGGACCACTTCCTAATCATTTTGGAGGCCACCGCGTCAAATAATTTGTTTTTGCAACCTCCATGCCATATTCAATTCTCTCCCCATTTCATTGCACCTCAAACAATCCTAAAAAATGTCAAAAAAATAGTTGAAAAAATGGTTCATGCCCATTATTTTGAAAATTTTGCCCTTAAAACCTAATGTTTTTTTAGCAAAAAAAAAACAATTTTTAAAGTTAGAAATTGACTTTAAAATAAAATAAAATACTAGCTTATAATTTTTCATCAAATAGGAATATTTGATGAAGTATTAATTTATTTTGAGATTTTTTTATTTTTTTTTACTATATGAATAGATAAATTTTAATTCTTTTAGAGTTAGTTCATATTTTTAGAAAAATATGTTTAATTTGTCATCTATATTTTTGTTTTCATGTACACAAATAGATGTACTCTTTGATGCCATATAGAAAATATGATTAATAATATATTAATTGATGGGAACTTGAATATTTAGTAGAGTATAAAAATTCACTATTATACGTATTATACAATGTGATTACAAAGTTTAAATTCTATAAATAATCATTAAATATATCACTATTATGTTGAGTAATTGTTTTATATTCATATATTATTAGTATGAACTTCATTATAAAGTTTTGATAGATTGATTAATGTATTATCTTTTTACAAATTATATTGATCGTTAGTGTTTTCTTCTACTAACATGTTTAGTATAGTTAGTAGTCTTTTTGTTCTCAATATAAAGAGGGTATAGGTTCAAAACCACATGAGCATTAAAACTGAAGAAATTTTTAGTGCATGTATTTTCTTTGAACTACAAAACGTTAGTCAATCAGTTGGATAAGATGTGATGCTATAACAAAACCAATATTTAGATTTATTACTTGAATCTAACCTAAGTTACATTGTGGGTCCATAACTCGTAAGTCCCTAAATTACTTTCACCTCTTGATTGGTAGAAATAAAACTACAAACAAGAGGTCTCTAGAAATAAATCTCTTGTTGAACATAATGTAAAGGCATTGTATATGCACTACAAGGGCATATTTGTAGCTTACACGTTAGGATGGAAGCCTTTCTTTAAAGGAGCATTGTATGTATATTTTATTCAGGCATGATAAATGAGAAAAGGGTAAGATTAATGTGCAATGATAGAAGTTGGGTTACTGCAAGAGCTTGAAGACTGCAAATCTCTAATGAAAAGTGAAGTAAGGCAAGAATCTACAACATGCTGCATAAGTAGAGAACTTCCAGGGTTATACAATTTCAAAATATAGAGTTCAAACAAAAGGCTTTGGACTCTTTATTATCTTTCATACAAAAATATGAAAAAATATCTATATTGTTGTAGGCCAAGGTAGTGCACTTTTACTATATTATTTATTGAACTTTGAAATAATTGAAATCCAAGACAAAGTTGTAGTTGTTGTCTGCAGGCTTGCACAAGTTGATAAATTTGAACATTTTCTGGTATTATGAATTTCATAAAAGGGTACCACAACCGATTGTATTATGTAAACTAATGTTTACTTCTATCCAACTCAACTACAAACTGTAGACAAAAAAATGAGAAGCTGAAATCCTAAAAGACTCTATGCAACTTTAAATTCTCTTATCTAACTCGAATAACAACCTATAAACAAAAAATAAGAGAAGCTAAAATCCTAAAAGACTCTAAGACTTTGTGCAAGTTTAAATTGTAGAATCCTAAAAGACTTCATGAAATTTTAAATTGTAGAAGCTTAAGAATACTCACAAGCACACAAAATCACAACCAATCAAAAGCCTAAAACTGTTGAAGGCGATTCACAATATAAATGACGAGAAGAGAACTAAACCTAAAATTCAAAAGATTTCAGAAACAAAATCTTGCAAAAGCTTCATAAAATGTTTGAGAATACATGGGTAAACAAAACAACCAGTTGTTTGAATGCAATCTATTTGCAAAACAAGGGCCAACAAATTGCAGAGAGAGGTCGATGTCTTTCTGCAAATCATAACAAGGTGTGAAAGTATTGAAGTACCACATGGAGCTATTTAATCTACACAACAATAGTTTAAAAAAGTTAAATAGGTAGAGCAAGACATTCTATTTCAAAAGAGCAGGGTTCTTGCAAAAAAATACATAGGAATATAATCTTTTTTCAACAATAGCAGACCCTACTTTTATATTCTCATCAATTAATTTTTTTAATCTACTAAATTGAATATGCAAAATAATAAAATTCATGAGACCAACAACTTCTAGAAGAACTTAAAGAGAGAAGGGGGAGCTAGGGATCCCTCTCTTTTATGTTTTTTTTAATAAATTTTTTATTTACATATATATAAATTGTATATAATTTTTATTTTTTTAAAATAATGTTTTTCATTTATATATAATAGAATATTTATAATATAGGTATATAAAATAATACATTTTTCTTTGAAGTATGTATGTCAATCATATTTATAATGTAAAATGACATACTTATAGAATATACATACATTTCTTACATTTATAAAAATAGATTTATATGGTTTAATAAAAAAAAATTATGATCTTTGCACAAGGTATATTTTTAAAAGAACTAAAGGACATATGAACTTTAATCTTCTTTCACCTACTTGTTTTTGTTAAATATATGAATGAAGGAAAAACTAATAAGATGTATCAACATCCAAGGCAACATTTAATTTTTTACACAAGTTTCAAGTTTCCATAATATTAGAGAGATTTAATAGACTACAAGATTTTTTAAAATCTATTATTTAGGTGGTAACTGTAAACCTCATACATTTCTCTTAACAAAATAAACTCTTATATTCCCTTTCACTCAACATAGATGCTTTATTTCATAAAACCCAACTTGTCATCATTACGAGACTTAAACGAATACATTCCTTTCATAAAATAGAAAGAGTATTGAACCATTTGTCTAAACTTTTGTTTCTACAATACCAACATCTACATTTACAATATTCAAGGTAAATCCCTTCAAGATGAACTTAAGGTGCCTACAGTTCCAACATGCGTTTAAGTAAGAAGGTGAGTTTACATAGAGAGCAACTTGTCAATAAATGAAAACTTATTGTCCACCCTACCATAAATGGCATCATCAAGATTCTTGGGGCTTTAGTTGTTCCCTCAAACAAGGAGAAACCATAGTGGATCCAATATTTTTAATAGCCACAACAATATTTCCCCAAAAATACAAAAACACACACTAAGGGTTTTCCCATTTCACATTTTTTTCATATACACTCTACCCATGCAAATGACTACCATTCTCTTTATTTTTCAAGCAAGCATCAAATGCATATAAAATAAAACAACTTTTAAAATAAAAGTAACCCAATAATGCACAAGGGAGAAAAAAAAGACTTATCTCTCTACATGGGTTGGAGGGGTGGGTCTTTTTCTCAAAAGCCATGACAAGCTTGCACATCCTCTCCTAAAGCATGAATCCTCTTTCTTTCCACACTTCTCTCTCAAAACTCAAAACAATATTGAAAATTATGAAGGCAAGAATCCCCAAAATCTTCATCAACTAAGAAATATAAATTTGTTCAATTTTGAAGCCCTTGAATGAGGGAGTGACACTTGTCACTCTCTTCTTCATCCTTCAAACACACATCCCCACAAGTGCTTACACATGTGTGAGATTTTTGGGGAGATGGGTAGTGTACTTGGACACTCTTCTCATGATCTCTTACAAAGGAGGCCCACACATGTGAGTTTTTTGTGGGCTTCCCCAAGCTCATAAATGAGCCTAAGGGAATGAGAATGAGACAAGACAAGCCAATTTCTCTCATCCCAAAGTATGATTTTGTCCACTCCTCTTAATGATCCATTAAAGGGGGTCACATCAAAACCCTTGACCAAGTTTGGAGTTCAAATAAACCCTCTACTGATAGGTACCTACCTTAGGGCACCAAAAAAATGGAAACACTATAAAATAAGCTTTTTAAGACCATTTAAATACCCCTTAAACAATAAATTTGAAATTCATAACTCAATTAAGGGTTCTCAAACCCTAATCCCATTTAATTAATTACATGACTTAACACTTAAACACCACACAAAACTCACAAGTATTAGCCCCATAAACATAATTGCACATTAATATAAAACCCTAATTACTTTCTAGGTCATAGGGTATGAGGATGACATTGAAGGAGGGACACAACACCACATGAATTAGGGATTTCAGACCCTAGCCATGCCTTTCTTCCTTGTTGTGTCTGCCTTTGTCACTGGTGAGGGTTTTATCTAGTGCATGTGTGATTGCAAAGAGTTCACAGTGTTTCAAGTGTGCTAGTGTGGGGTTTTTTGTGGTTTTTTTCTTTCTTTTTTGGGGGTTGTTAAGGTAAGCCAATGTTGATTTGTTTTTGGGTGGGATTTTTTCTTTGGGTTTCATCTTCTTTTTAGTGTATGGCCTCGATTGGAGGCCCCAATCTTAAGAACAATATGGCCTTTTGGGAGGTTCTATTTGAAAATGGCACCTCCTCTTCCATGTATGTGCATGCAAGTGAAATCGACTTCTTGAGTAAGGTCACGAGTGGGGAGGGTAGGCTAAAGAAAGGTGGTCCTCAGATCCCAAAAGTGAACGAATGTTTGGAGCGAAGTCAAGATCATTCGATTTTGGTGATTCAATTGATTCAATTATGGAGGAATCAATTGCTTGGTGAATCATGTTTTAATTTACAATTTTATGGGGATTCAAGTATCACTTCCTTTTTTAGAATCTTGGACTTGACAAACATGGAACCTTGAGGACAAAATGGAGGTGATGTTAGTGGTGAATAATTATTTTATAGTGGTTTTTAATTGCTTGGTTGATCACAATAAAGCCTTTGAAGGAGGTCCCTATTTCTATAATCAAGTAGGCATGCTCATGAAGCCATGACACATTAGTTTTAACCCTGCAGAGGATCTAATGTCTCATGTCCTAGTTTGGGTGAGACTACCTAGGTTGCCTTTAGAATTCTAGAGAAATGATATTCTTCATACGATCATTATGCTATTGGGTAAACCGATTGGTCCATCTCAACAAACATTGGATAAAAAGCTAATTTCTTATGCCTGTATATATATTAAAATTGATCTAAATAATCATTTTCCAAACTCTACAAATTTTCCTTGGATCTACGTCATGGGTTCAACAATTGGACTACGAAGCTCTCCCATTTCAATTCTAGATATGTCATGAATATGGTCGCTTGTAGAGAATGTGTCCTAGGATTAGTCATGTAGAGCCACCTCATAAAGAGCCTCCTCATCAATCACTTAAGGTGGACAAAGGAAAAGCTCCCATCTTGGGGGAGGAAGTTGATAAGGATGGTTTTATTCTGGTAAATCCTCGCAATAAGGGTAGAGGGAATAAAATAACCCTTAAAGTTAGAATGGATGATGGGATTTCCAATCATTTTGACGTGCCAGATGATTTGGATCAATAAAAGATGAGTACAAGAGTGATGCACCTCGATGGCAACAATATTTTGGTAGACCAAGAGGTAAATAATGAGGTTGATAATCAATATTCTCTGTAGGGTGAGCTTTTGAATGCATAGATGGACATTGAATTTGTTCCTAAGGTTCCCTACACTCTAGTTTCATCTAAAAAATACTGTGAGATCCAATGAATTGGCCTCAATTGTGCCTGCTCCTCTAGAGAAGGTAAATTTGGAGTTGGGGATTGGGAATAAGAAACCCCCATCCTTAGGGCACTTTAGAAAAGCATCTTAGGGTGGGATGAAAGAAAGGTTGGGATAAAATTAAATTGATGGGGGAGACATTGGTGGAATCAAGGTCAGTTAACCATTGATTCACATTTCTCCAATTCTCAAAAATGATTATCCTTTCTTGGAATGTAAGGGGCTTGAATAGTGGCCCTACACAAAAAGTTGTTCAAGATTTGGTCAATGCTCATTTTTTGGATATTATCTTTATCTAGGAGATGAAGTTGTCAATGGAAAGTATGTAAAGTGTGGCTCCTAAATTGTGGGGGAGAATCCTATGTTAGTGTATCGGTGCTCGGGATAATGCTAGGGTTGTGGCTTTTATATGGAATCTGCTAAAGATTTCTCTGCTTTGGTGGATTTGTAGTATATTTTCCATCTATGTGCTTGCTTCTAGTATGGAGTCGAGAGAGACTATTTTGTTCTCCAATGTCTATGCCCTAACTGATTTTCTCGAAAAATCCAACTCTAGTCCCATACTCGGTATGTTCGATCCTTAGTTCCCTTATACCATTGGATCTTGGACTAGTAATGTGTTATTTACTTGGAGTAATAGGAGATGTGGAAAGGATTCTATCTTAGAGAGGCTAAGTAGGTTTTTGGTATTAATATTTTGGCTTGGAAACGAATGGGCAACCCACTCTAAGATTTTAGATTGGAGGGGATCTAATCATTGGCTCATCAAACTTTCAGTTGTTATGGTGGGGGTCACAAAGAATCCTTCTTTTAAGTTCCAACTTATGTGGTTGTGTGACCCTCGGCTACATGATCTTATGCTAGATTGGTGGAGTCAAGTTAAACCAACTTATTGTACAACAATATATTCCTTTGTCAAAAGCTTACAATTTGTGAAGCAACAACTCAAGAAGTGGAATAGGCAGTGCTTCAGTAACATCTTTCTCACTAAGTTGATTGCTCTTGAAAACGCATTTAGATGATACCACCCATCAAATTAGGGACTATGGGCTTACTGAGAGATCCCTTAAGGAAGAATCACTTGTCTTGAAGGATATTGAGGAATGGGGATTGTGTGAGGATATTTATTGGAAACAAAAGGCTTAGGTTGAGTGGCTTCAAGAGGGAGATAGGAATACAACTTTCATTTATAATTTTTTCAAAGCCAAAAGGTGTGGGAATACAATTACTTCTCTTTTGTCTTCTTTGGGATTCCATCTAACTTCCTAGAGATATATTTCAAAGGATCCTTCTCAGTGTTCTACTACTTTTTTCATGGAAGATTCACCCCTATGCTTGATAAAAAAAATAGATTTTGTCTTGTATTCCCTCATTAGAGCTTGAAGAAATGAATGAGTAGCTTTTTAGTCCCATTTCTATAGATGAACTAGAGGGAATTATTTTTCAAATGAAGAAAAAAAAAACTCTTGGTCCTAATGGATTATGGTAGAGATATTTTAGGAATTCTAGGAAATTATAAAATTTGACCTTTTGGAGGTGGTGCAAGAATCTCATAAGAATAAAAAGATGTTGAGAGCTATGAATTCTATGTTTCTTTCCCTTATCCCTAAGAATGAAAGGGAAATTTTTTTGAACTTTTTTCAGGCCCATAGCTCTCTATAATGTGGTTTATAAAATTTTCTCCAAGTTGATGATGGAGAGGATTAAACCATGGATTAACAAGCTCATTTCTAAAGAGTATGGAAGATTTATAGCTGAGAGAAAAATATTGGATGGAGTGGTCATTGTTGTTGAGGCCATTCATTCCATAGCGACTTCAAGGGAGAAGGATATGTTTATCGAACTTGACATGGCCAAAGACTACAATTGATCAACTGTTTGTTCATTTAAAAAGTGTTAATAATGTTTGGGTTTAGTGTTGATTGGGTTAATTGGGTGATGAGTTGTGTGGTGTCTACTTCTTTTTTAGTACTTATCAATGGTGAGCGTTTTTCTTTGTTTGGAGCTTTTAGAGGCCTCTATTAGGGAGATATGTTGTCACCTTATATGTTTATATTTCTAGTTGAGGGCCTAGGAATGGTCATAAAATTTCATGTAAGGAAAGGTTTGATCCAAGGTTGGTGTTGGGACAATGACCTACCATCCCAATCTCATTTACGATTTGTTGATGACATGATGTTGGTGGGAGCTTCCAAGGTTAGTGAAGCCTCTAACTTTAGACACACTTTGGATATTTACCTTACGACCTCAGGTCAACAAATCAATGAAGATAAATCATCCATCTTTTTCTCAAATACTCCTCATCTCATTCAGCATTGGATTGCTTGAATTCTTATATTCTAGATTGGAGTTCTTCCTTTGGTGTATCCTTGCATTCCACTTTCTGTTGGATCCTTAGGGGGAATTAGAAAAAAGCTTTGGATAAGGTTCATGTGAAGGTTAATCACTAAACCCATAGGTGGCTCTCATTTGCAAGGAGAATTTTGCTGCTAAATTTTGTGGCCCAAGTTCTCCCTATCTACAAATGTCTTGTCCAAGTTGCTCCTCTAGGTATCATTAAATATTTGTATTCTCTTGCAAGGAAATTATTGTGGGCTTGAAATTTGGCTTCTTTGAAGTGAAGCTTGATCAAGTGGTAGACTATTTGCAAACCAAAGAAAGATGGTGGTTTTGGGTTGAGACAAGCTAGCCTATCAAGTCAAGCCTTAGTATTTAAACTTCATTTGTGATGGTGTAATAGTTAGTATCAATCTTGGGCTAAGATTCTTTCCTTCAAGTATTTGAAGGGGATGGCAAAGGAGGATGTTCCTAGAGTCAGTTTGATGGGTAAGTGATTTATGATTTGGGACACCGTAAAAAAGGGTGCCAATTTGATTAAGGGATTGTTTTGGATCTGTAATAGAGGCTTATAAGCTCTTTTCTAGTATGACTCTTGGGATGGTTTTCCTCTAATATTGTCCATGTACCCCCATCTACATGCTCTTTTTCAGTTTTTTTTGGAGGCTAGCTGGTCTTAGGTTGTAGATTTTAAATCTACATAGAGATTGGGGCTTGTGGAGATGTCTAGATGGAAGGATCCTATAGAATGATTGATTGGAAGCTCAATAGAAGATCGAGAATAATTAAGAGGGAATTTAGCAGGTAGAGATTGTAGTTTTTTGAGGGGGAGAGATACCCTAGCCTAGAGTCTATACTCGATAGGGGTATTTTTGATGGCTTTCAGATATCAAGATTTGAACCTTCAGAAATATGGGGGATGAAAGTGTCATGGTGGAAGAATATGTGGAAAAAATATGCTTGGCGCAAATGCAATTTATTTTTGTGGATTGTTTCTTGGAATCAGTGTCTCGTCTAGAATAACCTTCGAAGGAGAGGGTTTTAGTGTCTGGCTATTTGTGTCCTTTGTGGCGATAGTGAGGAATTTTCTTCATATTTATTCTTTTATAGTTCCTTCTCTAAAGGAACTTTGCATTTATGGTGATATGTTTGGAAGTAGGCTTGTGTCTACACTTCCTCTCATATTGAGTTTTGGAGAAGCTTGGGGAGGCCTTTGACTGAGGCCTTCTTCCTTTAGGTGGTGTGGAGCATTGAGCTCTCCATTCTCTAGAAGATTTGGTTGGAAAAGAATCATAGAATCTTTCAGGGAAGGAATTTGATGGTTCAACAAATGTTCCAAAGAATCATGGATATGGTTCAAGAAATAATGAGAGCTAAGTGTGTGGTGTTTATTCCTTTGGGGGTTGGTGAGATCAAACTAATACAAAGGTTTGGTTCATATGGTAATAACCTAGGGCCTACTGGTGGGGAGGAGTCATCAACCCAGAAAGAAAACATAGAAGGATGACAAATGGTCTCCTCCTCCCTTTGGTGTCCTAAAGATTAATATGGATGGTTCTTTCGAGAGAAATCTTGGGCATGTTGGGATTCACAAAGTTGGTAAGGATAATACTAGTACTATCATTTTCATCTTCTCCATATATAAGTGACAATGCACTAAAAGTATTATACAAGGCCTTGTTATCATTATAACTCCTAAAAGGGTTTGTTCCCTCAATTGGAGTAAGATTATTTGTGAGTTTGATTCTTAGATTGTGGTTAATATGTTGAATGAGCAGTAGTTGGATGGTGCCAATTAGCAGTTGGCTTTGATGACTAGGAAGATTTTTCATTTGATTTTTGGATTGGATTAAATCTCCTTTGTTCATATCTCGCGGGAATGGAACAAAGTGGTTGATTGTTTGGATAAATGAACTTAAAAAATATGAGTGAATGGTAGGTGGAAGATTGGGAGCAACTATCCCAAGATTTTTCACAAAGTTTGGATAGGTTGATTGTTGAAGATATGGATGGTTGATTGGTTCCTTGGTTGGGATCTTGGGGGGTATTTCTCTCCCTATGGTGTGGTGGTTTTGTTGGCTATAACTTTCACTCTTAATTGGATGAGATTTATCTTAGTTTAGATTGTATGTTGATTTCTTGTTGAGTTGATAAATTTTTACCCCTTTTATTAAAAAAAAAGGTCATCAGCTTTGAAATTAAAACTTCACAATGAAGTATTTAAATTAAGGTCTATATGGCTCCCCCTTTTCCCCCATTGACACTTATCTTGTAACATACTCCAATTTCAAAATATTAATTACTTTGTGAATTAAACCATTTAAGTAAATAATCATATCCTAAAAATACGATAGTAAATTTTTTTAACTTTCATATACCATTCATTTAAAATGATCTACAATAAAATGAATACTACAACTTGAATTTGCAATGCAATGATTAAAATTTGGAAAAATAAGATAATCTTCTCTTTTACAATACATAGATGAATATCATTTAAAGCAAACAAGTTTACAATACACAGTTAGTTTTATAAATTCTTTCATATCTAGAAATGTGCATTTGTTTCACAAGTCTCGACGAAGTTGTTTGCAAGAGGGACAATATCACTTGAGTTCTTTACCTCCAATCACAAATCAATGGTCTATCGCTCAACTTCCATTTGGAAGTGGCCCTACCCTTCACGAAGAGTATAAACAATGGAAACCAACAAATAGATTCCATATGAGTCCTAGTGTTAATTGTTGGGAAAATGTGTCTCAACCTTGCAATTACATAAGGTTTGTTGTTGGTAGGTAAGCACAGAGGGGTGGAGGGGTAACCCCCCTGCACAGGGTTTGGGGGGCTTATCCCCCTGGTGGAGGGTCTAAGGGTTGTGTGCCCCGATGGGGGTTCAGAGACATCACCCTGGAAAGCCACATTTTATGTATATTTTATTATAAATTTGAACCATTCATCATTAGGTCTCAAATCTAACGGTAGATTTTTTTTGGATTGACTTTCCCTAAAAGGAAACCCTATTTTATGAGGGTGTTGTATTATGACTATGCATTGTGATGTATTATGAGAGTCTAATAGTGATTGTGTTGCCTCTGGATCTTTGGTTGGTGATACTCCTATGACAAGCTTTCTCTGCAAGTATATTGTAATCTTCATGATTTTTGAATAATATATTGGGTAGATTTTGGAGTGCGTTTTTTTTTAATGAAAGGGTTTTCCACATGTAAATCACTATGTTGTGGTATGCATGATATTTATGTTTATTTTTGTTTAAGTTTTTGTAATTGTTGAAAAGATCTTTAAAGTTTCATTATCCTCCTCTCAAAATTATTGTAGGAAGTTGTCTTGCTACCTTATCTTCCTTACTAGTGGTATCAAAGTTCAATCACTTTTGGTTTCAATTGTGGCTTGTTGTATTTTTTGAACTAATCTAGATTTGAGTGGATGCTTGTGCAAAAGATACTTTGTGATATTGTTGTAGGAATTTTCATATGGAAAGTTCATCAAGGAGAATAGAAGTGGATAATTTTTTTTGAAATAATTTTGAGATGTGGAAGTTGAAGATGGAGGATATGTTGATAGATCAATATCTGTGGGATGCTATTGATGAAAATGTTTCAAGGCCTGCAAATCCTACTTTGGTTGTTCAATATGATGTTATGAACCAAAAATCCAAGGGTCTAATCAGATTATGCTTGGAAAAATCTATTTTAACCAATGTCCATGAAGAGACCTTTGCACAATACAATGGAAAAAACTTGGTGAGATGTATCAAGCCAAATCTTTAGTGAACAATATTTTCTTGAGGAAGAAATTGTATTCATTGAGAATGGGAGAGGGTGGATGAATTACAAACCACCTAGAAGTATTCAATAAGTTGGTGGCTCATTTGGCATCAGTTGGTGTCAAAATGGATGAGGAGGAGAAATGAAATATCCTTCTTTGTTCTTTGCCCTATTCGTGGGATTCTCTTGTTATGGCTATTGGGAGTACTAATGTTATCTTGAAGACTAAAGATGTGTTGGTTTCTTTACTTTCTGAAGAGATGACGAAGAAGGTATCCACCAGTGCCAAGGAGACCCTAAATATTCATGCAAGACCTAAGGAAAAAGGAAAGACGAATGAGAAGCGTGACAAATCCAAGTCCAAGGGGAGATCCAAATCTCCTAGAAAGTCCAAATTTATTTGTTGGAATTGTGGTAAGTCTAGACATATTCATAAGGATTGTAAAGAAGAAAAGAAAAAGAAAAATAAGAGATTTGATTTTGATTTTGAGTTTGAGAAAGAAGATGTTGATGCATTCATTGAAGATTTAGAAACTTGTGCAGGTAATGATGCATGGTTAATTGAATTGGGTGCATCTTTCCATATGACCTTTAATATAGATTGGTTTTCTGAATATGAAGAATTTGATGGAGGTAAGGTGTACTTGGGTGATGATTCTTGTTTAAATATTATTGTTTGTGGTAAAGTTAGAATCAATTTTCCTAATAGTAGAATAAAAAATATTAATGGTGTGTTGCATATCTCTGGATTAACACAAAATCTATTATCTGTGAGAAAACTAATAGATGCAAGTGTGCAAGTAGTATTTTTTGATACATGATGCTAGATGGTTAGAAGTGCTATGGTGATTGCTAGAGGTGTCAAATATGACACATTACATAAGCTTGATGCATGCACTATTGAGTGCAATAGTACTTTCATGAAAAGCAAGTCTATTGAAGATATGAGGGTTTCATCTTCAGTAGATGGTCATGGCTTCTGGGTAACCAAGGGTGCTCTTTCTTTTGAATCAAAGTTACCTATATAGAGAAAACTATGTTATGGCACTAGAGACTTGGCCACATTGGACAAAAGGGTCTAAGGAACTTGAAAATAAAAACTTTTTTGAACGATTGTCTAATTGTAATCTTGAATTTGATTTTTGTGAGCATTGCATTTATGGAAAAAAAAAATGTTCAATTTTACTTGAGTTCTCATGAATATTGTGGTGTATTGGATCTTATTCATTTAGAAGTGTTTGGTCTTGTAGATGTTCCTTCAATTGGAAAATCCACATATTATGTTTCATTTATTGATAATTATAGTAGGACATGGGTATACTTTCTAAAGAGTAAATATGAAGTTTTTAGTCGATTTAAAGGATTTAAAGCAATGGTTGAGTTGTAGACTAGAAAGAAAATAAAATGTTTGAGTATTGATAATGGTGATGAATTTTTCTCTAATTATTTTGATAGATTTGTAAAAATTGCTACCTACTTAACCGATCTCCTTCATCATCTTTTGTTGATAAGACACTTGTAGAGACATGGTCAAGTCAAAAGCCTTCATTAATACATCTTAAATTTTTTGGTTGTGACGTATATGCACATGTGTCAAAGGAGAAGCAAACAAAGTTGTAGAACAAGGTTGTGAAATGTTTCTTCATCAAATACAATTATGGTGTGAAAAGATACGAGCTTTGGGATCTTGTTGCAGAGAAGGCAATATATAGTAGAAGTGTTATTTTTAGAGAAACTAAGCCTTCTTATATTACATTGTAGCCAAAACAAAGTAAACAACAAGATGTGATTCAATTTTCTTCTACACATGAGAAAGTTGAATTGAGGCCCATGGATAGATAAGAAGTTGAGAGCTCATCTAGCCCTGAATCTTCAAAAGAGGAGGAAGAACCTCCAAATCGGCTTGTTCATAGGTCTAGAAGGCATAGACAACCACCTGAAAGGTATTCACCCGATGATTGAAGATGAATTTTTGTTTTGAATACTAACATGGATGAACCTAGATTGGTAGAAGAGACATTAGGTATGAATGATGTAGAATCTTGGAAAATTGTTATGGATGAAGAAATGATAACTTTGAAAAAGAATGATACATGGTATTTTGTACCATTGTCTAAAGGAAGAAAATCTGTTGGTTGTAAATGGGTGTTCAAGAAAAAGGTTGGTTCAAATGGAGGTATTGAGAAGTACAAATCAAGGTTGGTTCAAATGGAGGTATTGAGAAGTACAAAAAAAGGTTGGTTTTGAAAATTTACTCTCAAGTTGAGGGTGTTGATTATGGTGAGATATTTTCTCTTGTTACAAAAATGACATCCATTAGATTTTTTTCTTTCTATTATTGTTGCTTATGATTTAGAGGTTGAGAAAATGGATGCGAAAATTTCTTTCCTTCATGGTGACTGGGAGAAGGATATTTATGACACAACTAGAGCATATGTGGTGAAAGGTAAAAGCAAATTAGTTTGTAAATTGAAGAAATCTTTGTATGGCCTAAAACAAAGTCCTAAGATGTGGTACCAGAAATTTGATACATATGTGTTGAGTTTGGGATTTGAACCCTCTAAATCAGATCATTGTATTTACTATAAAAGTGATGGTGATCGTTTCCTATTTATTGTATTATATGTTGACGACATGTTATTTATTTAAAAAGGGAAAGGTGTGATTTTAGATCTAAAGTCTCAACATGTAGCTAAATTTGAAATGAAAGATCTTGGTGCAGCTAGAAACATTCTTGGGATGGAAATTAGAAGAGATAGAATGAATTGAAAGATATGGCTTGGCCAAAGTAAGTATGCCAATTCAATTTTATAGAGGTTTAAAATGCAAGATTGTAGACCATTGTGTGTTCCTTTTTTAGCTGGAACAAAGTTATCTATTTTATATTGTCCAACATCCCCATCAAAGATGGAAGAGATGAGCAAAGTGCCTTACCAGAGTGCAGTTGGAAGTTTGATGTATGCTATGGTTTGTACTAGACCAAACATTTCCCAAGCAGTGGGAGTTCTTTCTAGATATATGTCTAATCTTGCTATAGTTTATTGGGATGAAGTTAAGAGTCTTTAGATGTTTGTGGGGTACCTCAAAGTATTTCTTTTGTTATCATGGTAATTTTATTAAAGATGAGATATCCCTTGATATTCATGGTTATCTGAATTCAAATTGGGTAGGTGATGTTGATAGTAGAATTTGATCCATCCGTGCTTATTTGTTTACTTTAATTGGTGGAGAAATTAGTTGGATGAGTAAGAGACAAAATGTGGTTGCTTTTTCCACTACTCAAGTTGAGCATATGGCAACTACTCACATCTATAAAGAAGTCATTTGGCTTAAGAGACTGTGTTAAGATATTAGAATAAAACAAGGTGCAGTGACAATTTATTGTGATAGTCAGAATGTGATATGTCTAGCTAAGAACCCAACATTTCATGCCAAGACCAAGCACTTTGATGTACAATATCACTTTGTTAGAGATATGGTTGAAGATGGCAAGGTGGTGTTGGTTAAGGTAGAACTTTGATGAATGTTGTTAATTTTTTAACTAAGCCAGTGAGCATAGAGAAGTTTAGATGGTATTTGGGGTCTATGGGCCTTTCGTCCCCTAGCAATTAAGGGATGATATTTATACTCCCTCATGTTGCTCTTGCAAGGTGTTCAACAAGTGGGAGATTTGTTGGGAAATGTGTCTCAACCTTGCAATTACATAAGGTTTATTGTTGATAGGTAGGCATGGGAGGGGGCATGTAGGGGCACCCCCCTACAAGGTCCGAGGGGCTTATCCCCCCGATAGGGGGGTCCAAGGGTTGCATGCCCCCAAAAGCCACATTTGATGTATATTTTATTATTGGAAATCTAGATCGTTCATCATTAGGTTTCAGATTTGACAGTAGATATTTTTTTGACTTGACTTTCCCTAGAAGGTAATCTTATTTTATGAGGGTGGTGTATTACGGTTTGTATTGTGATGTATTTTGAGAGTCTGGTAGTGATCGTGTTGCCTTTGGATCTCTAGTTGGTGATACTCTTGTGAGAAGATTTCTCTGCAAGTATATATATATTTTTAACGAGGGGAATCGGGTGCAACACGACCCCCCATATAACCCCCCACTGCCGGTAAACTTTTTACTGTGACCGGTAGTTCTGGCGGGACACACCAACTGGTACCACGGGAGCGCCGGAGAGTCGAACCCATGGTGGGCGCCCTGCGACAGGGAACACCTTAACCAACTGAGTTGGGACTGGCGCCCCTCTGCAAGTATATTTTAATCTTCATGGTTTTTGAATAATAAATTGGGCGGCTTTTGGAATGTGGGGTTTTCCTTCCAAAAGGGTTTTCCCCACATAAATCATTGTGTTGTGGTATGCATGCTATTTAAGTTTAAGTTTTTGTAACTGTTGAAAAGATCTGCAATTTTTTGCATTATCCTCCTCTCAAGATTAGTGTAGGAAGTTGTTCCACCACCTTAGCTTCCTTATAGTGTTGTTTCCTACATAACCAATCAACCATGCAACTTTACACAACTTCTAACTAAGTATGACCAATCTAACAGGGTATGCAATCGGGAACATTATGAACCGACTAATGCAAGCAGAGACTTTTTCATTACTTTGGCCAAAGTTTTAAAATAAAATAAGCACTTCCTTAGGAAATGTAGTTGTGAGTTCACACACCTCTAACTCAACTTGGAAACGACCTTTCACCTAAGGTTTAACATGTGGATGACTTGTTTGACTATTTGTTTAACTTTTCACAAGGATTTAGGATAAAAAATGTATAACTTTCTATGGTTGGTAAACAACTAAGGTCATGGAAACATATTCCTGACAATAAACATTTGTATTGTGTACTCATAATATTTTGGACCCTAGCTTCTACCACTTGTTCATAAGTTTTTGCATTTATTTCCAAGAGTGAAATATTCTCCTATTTTTATACACAATACTTTTAGAATTATTTTACAAGTTATAGTATTTTCTAATAATGATACTGACTTGAGACACCTTGTCAATCTCATGAGTTATTGTCAACTTGTAACACAAGTAAAATAAAATTTTTATTCACTAATAACAAAATAAATTCATAAATAATTCTTATTTCTCTATGTTTTACTCTTCATTCTTCGTACCAAAACAATTTTTTAAAAAACTCTTCTATGATGTCTTAAATAGTCCTAATAGAGAATTTAAATAATTTCATGCACAAGTCTATAAAATTCAAATTATTTTATCTCTAATCCTTAAAAAATAATCAATATATAAACTCATTAACTTTTCAAATCTAAAAATTCACTTGGAAAATACTAAAAATAAAAGAATGAAAATAAAATTTGTGTTCATTTCTATATTAATATTGTACTTGTACACTTGAAGATGTTCAATGCATAGCTACAACACTCATGTTGAGCTTCTCCAAGTAACCACAACTTTCTTACAGTCTGAAACTCTGCTCTTCCTTGTACATCTTCCACAATATAAACCTCATCTTAACAATAAACTGAATTCTCAAGACAAAAAACCTCAAGAACTGCCTGCATCAAACGTATATCTTAACCTTTGCACTTCTCCTCCAAAAACCTATGTTTGCTCCTCTTTTTCCCCAACGTTGATGAGAATGAATCAAAAAATAATAATCATAATGCTCTCTAAAACCTGTGACTTGTTCTCAATAACCACTTCTAATAATAGAAAAACTAAGACTTAATGGAACATCCTCCATTATGCCCTCATCCATGGCATTGGTATCACATTTAAAAGGCATGAATATAGCTTGTGATGGAGAATTTTAGCTGAGCTACATGAGGTTTATACAGTTTGATTTTAGTTAATTCCCATTACATGTTTTGCATGGTATGCTAACTGCTACTTAACAGTTGTGGCCTCCCTTAATGTGGATCATTGGCTTTAACACAAACAATATAATACATTATATAAATAAATAATATTAAAATTTATTTAAATAAGAATAATATGTATTAGAGTATTACATTGTCGAAAATGATAAATTAGAAGTGAGAGTTGGTGTGTGGGCAACAGAGGTAGAGCACAAGTTTTTGATGGATCACACCTGAGATAGAGCTACCCAGGAGGAATGGTGTAATTCACAGAGGAAGGGTAGATTGGAGGTTCGGGAAGATCGTAATCAAAGAATGCCAACTGAGCAAGGCACTAGGAATGGGATGCCTTGGTATGATGTGGTGTAACTACCACCTCCCATCGCTTTTGGTGTGAATGTAGTTCCAATTGGCACTAGGTGATCTACACAATTGGCCTCCAACGAAAATAAGCAATTTGAGGGACGGATAATAACAATAACACCCATTTGCATAAGGCAGAGAAAAAGGTGGGTGTGAATCAATGAAATTCTAAAGGATATTAGCGTATGGAGGATTCCAAAATTTGTAGAATAGCCATTAATGATTGATGTGGCAAAGCTGGTGGAAAAGGAAGTAAGGGTGTTGTGAAAATTAGTGCTAATTGGAAAAGTTATCGACGCCAATCCAAGAAGGGAGGTGGTGCAAGAATGGGTCCTTGCTAACTAGAATGCTGCAATAGAGGTAGCCTTTCTTCCCAAAAAAATGTGTGGTAGAATTTGAAAATAAAAGCAAGAAGGATGAGGTGTTAATACAAATTGTGTGATGGATGGGAAAAAATTGGTCTACATGAAAGGTTGGTTCCGAAACTTTAATCCAAGGAAGATGGCTCTATCTAAGGATTAATTTTGGATTCCCCTGTATAACCTACCATTGGAATATTGGACAGCGGGCTACGTAAGAAGGATAGGACTGAGATGGGAATTGTTTGGGTTGGATATGGTGAGGAGGATTCAACACTCTTTGTAAGGATGAAGCTAATCTTGATTAGGCCTTTGCAAAAGGTAATTCGCCTTACCACATAGGGTAGTTTTTGGGAACAGCTTGTTGAGGTAGAGGAATCAAAATACTTTTTTCTCCACTGTGGTAGCAGAGAGAATTTTGAGAGAGCATGCCCAAAGCTTGGAAGGAACTAGGAGGTATCAAAGGTTCCCATCACTCACCCAAGAAGTGATTTGAGACATGGGGTGGGTGTGAAGGATGATGGGACTAGTAATGAGGAGGACACTCCACACATATCATCCAGGGAATTTTCTTCAGCCCACCAAAATATAATAGCTATGAAAGAAGTCCCAACACAAGAGGAGTGGAAAGAGGACAAAGTAGATAAATACAACTCCTCCCAAAACTCAAGACCAACACAAAGGAAACTTCTTAAAGAGTTCCCTCAACCCACGAGGAAGGAGAAATTGTGGAGGAGGAGGCTGTGAGCAACCCAAAACTTTGAGTAGCAGAGGGGGTAAATGAGAGTATGACTCATGGATCAAGTGAACAGAGGGAAGAGGGAAGAGGGAGCAGGTGAGGAAGATCGTGTCTTGGAGCAGATTACAACCATTAAGGAAATAGTAGAGGATATGAATTCCCCTCCAAGTTCAGAAGTAGGTGAAGAAGCAATTGTGGATGGGATTGACATTATAGTGCCAAGGAACATAAGTCAAGCTACTCATCAGTCCTTAAAAGTGGGAAGTAGTAAGAAAATTGGCAGGAAGACAAACAAGCAGAAGTGTGATGAGGAGACAAGAGACCGAGGATTACCAAGCATCAAGGAATACCTACTGCAATCAAAGGGAGGTATATCCTCCCTCGGGGAGCAATGAAGTTGATCAATTGGATTGTTAGGGGATTAAATTCCCCTAACAAAAGATGCTAGATAAAGCATCACCTAGAACTTTGAAAGGCTAATATCATAATGTTGTAAGAAAAAAAATTGAGTGGGAAATATGTGGAAAGTTTTTGTCTCCATGCAGGAAATGGGAAGGTGTATGGGTAGATTCTGCAGGAAGCTACAGTGGATTAATGTTATTATGGAACCTGATGATGGTGTCAATAACAGAAGGTGCTCCATATCCAAATTTCATCTTGTGTAAAGTAAGGGTATTTTTCTCTAATATGTGTTTCTTCCTTTTTAATGTATATGGCCTCACTAAAATGGAGGCAAAAGCTAGATTATGGGATACACTCTCGACTAAAATACATCAACTCCATAACCAAAATATCATTTCTGGGGGAAACTTTAATGCTATATTAGATCTGAAAGACAAAAGTGGTGATTTGTCAACTAAAACAACAATGATGAAATTTTTCAAAATGTTCGTGTCTAGAAACAATTTGTTAGATGCCCGAACCAAAAGTGGTTGGTTCACTTGGAATAATCGAAGACTCGGGTTTTCTCACATTGCAAAATTCTTGGGTAGATTGTTGAATGCACACAAGACAACTAAGAGGGGTGGTGAATTAGTTGTACCTTAAAACTTCAAAACACTCATACACATTTAGATCTACATTCATTCATTAAACCCTTAAATCTGTTATGTTGAATTAGAATGAAAAGAAATAATAGAAACTAAAACAACTTAACACCATACATAAGAAAACACCAGACTTATGTGGAAAACCCAAGAAGGGAAAAACCACGGTGAGGATTAGCTCACAATATAAGTAATATCAACACCGAATACGATAGGGCTCACTGTCAAAGGGCTCACTACCCAAAGAAGGAAAGGCTCGCTACTAGAATATAAAAGAAGATAGAGAAGAATGTTATGCGCAGAAATTCATCTCAATGCAACAAGGAAATCCACCACAATGTCATCAACACCTTCACAGCCTGACTGAAGAATTATAGAAACCTTCTGCTCACTACATCCAATAATCTAAGACATGAAAGATTGCATTGCACTTCTCAATTTTACACTCTAGATGACTCTACACTTTGCATAATTTGCATCTCTCTTGTCTATCTCATCATCCCTCAGGTATGTGTAAACACAATCAAAGCAAGGTCCATCAATAGCTATTGTTTCTAAGGTTGGATTAAGTAGATCTGAAACAAGTTGGAAAGGCTCGAATCTTTCTTGATAAACCACCTGTATCAAGAAGCCAAAAAAATTGTTGACTACTTGGCCAATGCAACAATTGATGGTAGTAGTGATGAGCTAATATCTAATGATGTTGCATCACAGTTAGATCTAGATAGATTGATACATCTAGTTCATAGTAATCTTTAAGAATTTGAAATATAGGGTCATATACAATGCTGGCAACTATCCATCATTGTCTAAATTGCTCATTGGGAGTAGTGGGTGTACCTATGATAGGGGCTGGGCAAGGTGCACTACAAAATGTTGGAAAAACCCATAGCAGAAAGGTAAAATGTCAAGGAAGAAATGGCAAGATTACAATATGTCCACCAAACAAAGACCCCCTTGGGATCTTTTTTGGATTCCAACATACATTCCTTCAAGCATAAGGTCCAATCAATATCAGAGGCCATGGTTTTGGGGTAGTGGTTGAACATCTATTTAAGACCCCCTCGTGAGCCTAGCATGCAATGGTGAGCAAGATTGTATTTGAAGTTGAGTATGCTTGTTCTACAAAGGAGGTTGTTGAGGCAGTTGAGCTAGGGGAGAATGAGTAGAGGGTGGTTGAATCAGTTGACGACTAGATTTGTAGGTGCTTCAAAGTTGAAGACTATGAAATTTAGGAAATTGTGATAAAAGATGCTAGCAACTCTTGCTAGGTGAATGGGGACGCCCATGATGGTATAGTGTTGGCTTGGTTTGTAGAGAATGTCATCCAAGTCATGAGGATCCTCACCTAAGTGTGTCCTATGTTCACCACTTGGTTGCCCCTAAATACGTAAACATAGTCAAATATGAGTTAGATGTGATACTAGTTTTACTAACCAACAATTCCATTGTTGGAATCTTCGATGCAACAACAATAAACAAAGAAAGAGTGGTTGTGAAGGCCCTCAATCTCTAAAGGGAAGGGATAGAGAAGTGGGACCTCACAAAGTTTGGAGGCTTTATTACCAACAACGAGGACCTACTTGTTACCTCTCGATTGGAGAGGGAATTTTTATTTAGGGAGGGGATGATGTGCATCATGCATCAAGTTTTGTAACATTTTCTTTAGATTAATATAGTGGGAGTTGCTCCCTTTGATAGAGATATTCTATAAAAAATCATTTAAATAAAATCAAACAAATCTTTTTTAATAAGGTAAAATATAAAGACGATAATGAAACAATATATCACCTTTTTAATTTTGTTAAAGACTAGGCCAAAGACCATATATGATTTAACCCATTCTTACGACTCGACCACACTATTCATGACACCAAAAAAACTCAACGACAATACTGGGATTAATTACCTAGATTTAATACAAATTCCTACATGAGTGTGTGTGTTCAAATCAATTTGCATCCACCCATTTGTTTACCCATATCTCTACTCTTCTCTCTAGTGATACTCTCCCTCTACATCTAGGAGGGTAAATTTTGATCCTACATCCAACTTAGAAATTCATCAACATAGTTAGTATATTGTTAATCACAATGCCATAATCATTGATTAAAAGTAATAATCATTACAATCAAAACATTTTGCATTTCATTAATATTTCATCAAAATATATACTAACATATAATCATCCATTAATGTTAATGTCATGCCCACATTTTATACTCTAAACAACCTAACAATCTACAACAAATTTACTAATTTGATTTTTTTTTTGTTTACTTAAAAGGAAATAACACAATTCACTACTTACAGCTATAGTCAATGATCACACTAGTTAGAAGCAAAGATAGAAATGATTTACTACTTTTAGCAATAGATTCTACTTACTTTGGGTTGGCTTAACGTACCTCTTACATTCCATCATGTCAAAAATTCCTCGCTCCCAATACCTATACCTGCAAGGTCTAGATGACTTGGCACACACATAAGATCAGAGGTAGTTAGCACATGATTACTAAGACAAGTTATATAAATCAATGGTAGTTTATGATATCAGAAGAAAATGACAAGTCACATACAAGACTCAGAAGAACAGTCCTAGGGGCTTGACCTAATGCCTTGAGGGCTCATCACTTGATGGCCTTGCTTACATATATATTTTGCAGAGGCACCATAGTTCAAAAATTTGAGCTTGTATCCCCACAATCCTTGACAACATGAGGTTATATCCTCTAAGTTCCAAAAGAAGACTCTACCTCAAGGCCTCTTGTGATGCATACAAAAATACATACTATAAAAGTGGGTGTGCAACCCTTTCTAGGGTCCATTACCCCAGATAGTTTCATAGACGATTGCCACCCACTTAGGTGAAGCCACGGATCAAAGACCTGGGTAAAGATATACTAGGCAACACACTCCAAGGATATTTCCTTTGAGTTTGTAATATAAATTTCTATGTTTACTTAGAACATAAAAACATGCATGGTGAGAGAAAGTAGTTCGGTAAAACAAGTCCTTGCATACTTAGTCCAAATTTGGTAGCCATCTACTTTGCAAATTAAATCATAAGAGAAAATCCCCTATAGGGTTCTTAAAATATAAGACAAGTAGTAAAACTAATGATACAATAGGAGATTATAATAACATAATTCACAACCTATCCAAAACAAATGCTAGATGAATTATCTAATTTATCATTGAATAAGAAATCATCTATAAATCATTTAATGCAAAATACTTGACAATCACGTAGCCTTTATATCATTAAGAAAATTAGACAATTATCATATTTCCTCAAATCCTTCACGGAGTGATTATTAGAATTCACTTGAATCTTCTAAATTGAATGATATGAAAATAAATATAATTTACTATTAACCTTCTTGCACCATAATTATCTAGGGATTCCAGTTCTTGAAAAGACTTACTAAAGTTAAAGCATCATTAATAATATAATCATTGAATATCATATGAATTGAGTAAATAAATCTTTCTTATCCTCTTTTACAAGCTATTAGGAACAATAATAACTCCTATAACAAGATTAACCAGATATGAAACGAACAATTAAACTTGTTTTGAGTATTAATAATCTTCCAAGGACTATGCATGGCACTAGAAAAGATCATTTCAATGTTATTAAGAAACTGATAGTTGTCCTACATTGTACTTCAGCTTAACCCAAGTGATAACCTTGCACTACTGGCATAATATCTAAAATTATTTATATTGATAGCAACTTACTAACCAAAATAATTACAAGAATCTATCCAACTAAAAATAACAAATCTTATTAATCATATAATAATAAAGGAAAACCAAAGTATACACAAGTTATAAATATGTTATCTACAACCCTTCAACATACCATGTCCCTAGTTGTAATTGATACCCGAGTTTTAGGAGTATAATATAAATACCTAACCCCTAACATAATTTGCATGAAAATTGGTATAAAATACTATCAATGATATATATTATATAAATTAATAGTTTATTCAAAAATCCAAACATATCCCACCCCTAAGTTTGTCTCGATGCTCAAAAAAATTTAGAACTAAAAGGAATTATGGATTCAAGTGAAGAGACCTATATGTAATCTCCTACATACACTTAAATGCATAAATAATTTAGTGCCACAATCATACAAGCTTTATATGCCATGCTAAAATTTATGTATTTCCCTCAATAACTATAGTCATTCACCTATTACTCATGTAAATAAGTCTTGAATCCCAATATACTCCTTTTAAAAAATTTGACACTTAAAAATCAAATAAACAAGATATTATACAAACACAAAAATAAAATAGAATAAATATCTATATCTATATATATATATATATATATATATATATATATATATATATCTCAAGTTAAAAAGAAAGAATGTCATATGTGTATATGTATATATTTTTACTTTACTTGATAAATATCCTATTAAGATAAATAAATAGAAATTTAAGTCTCTAAAACTAGGTGTCATGATTCGTTTTCATTTTTTAAGAGTTTACTTCAATATGCCAACATATTTAATGTGACGTATTAAGTCTCTTTTAAATTTTCAAGGTAAGGAACATAGGAATCAAGCAAACTAACCACCCATATTTGGTTAGTTACTTTTAACCAACGATTACTTAAAAGAATCAATAATAATTAAAAGAATGTTAATACTCTTAACCATATTGAATTAATTATCAATCCACTAATCTTCTTAGCTGTCTATTTTTAATTTGATGCATTGCATAAATTGCAGTGAGTAATTAATAACCAGATCTTTTTACATTATTATGATACACCAATAATACAATTGGCAGCCCAAAACTAGATCTTTTTTTTTCTAATAGTTTACCTACTCAAAACTCTCTATAACTGATCTAATATCACTTTAAATATATTCATCAATAATTAGATAGATTAAGGATTTAAGGATTATGCATTGTACTAGATTGGATATGTAACAAGATATAAAACCTATATTTCTACAAATGATATAGAGATAAATATTTTATCACCTATAAATTTAGTAGATTATTCTTGATCTATGGTGTTAAGATAAACATCTTCTATTTATTAATTTATTTTCAAGATAGATCTAATTTAGTCTCTATAATAGTTTTCATACATTATCCTCTTATCTAGAGTTAAGTTCCTAGTATCTTGCATTTACTTTCCTTATACATTATTCCATTAGTAAATCCTAATTTATAATATAGATTACAACTCATTGAAAATAGCATTTTGTTTCTATTACTAACATCTATAATTCTAATAATAAAATATAACAAGATAAGAAAAGTACTTTCCTGACACACTTGCACGACAATACCATAAGGTTAAGCAATATGCATTAGTATCACATTGAAATTCCCCTACACACTCACCCATATTCATTAGTATAACATAGTAACATATAAAGCAACACGAACTTACACACACACAACATCTCATTTACAATAGTAAACATCATCTAGGACCAATAGAAAAGCAACTTATAAAGACACATGTCAAACCCTAAGAGGATATATGAAATGGTAAAAATACACCTTTCATTGTTTATATCTACTGACTAATATCACAAATTTTACGCTCACCATTATAACATCAATATTGTAAACAAGATGGTAGCTTAAGAAGAGTTGTTTGCTTTTAATAAGTAATTATGCATATTAACTACCACTAATTGAATTACATATGCATATGAAAGGAAAGTGCAGCATAAGAAATTCTTCAAGAACTAGAATACATTAGCTTTTCTCATGAGAAGAACAACTATCACTACCAAATCATTACTAAATACATCTACTTAATTATCCCTTAATAAATATACCCATGATACAGTTAAGGTATTTTCTACTATTGAATAAAAGGGTGGGCCTTACAATTAAAAACACATTTTTAACATAAAAGTTCAAAGTAATTTTCAAATCAAAATTTGGGGTGTAACATATATCCCCCATAAGGATCATCATCCCCGATGATTCAGTGTATTATAATAAGATCATAAAACAAGTTCTCTTTTAGCTATTAAAAAGCAATAAATAAATGAGGAAACTTCTAATAAAATTTATTGCAATCCACCCAAGGGCATTGCCTTTTGCATACTAGTCCCACTAGACCTTGCATTGAGTAACCTCTCTATTATGCAAGAAAAGCTTGCGTACTTTGAGCACCTTAAGAGGCTTGATCATTACCACTCTTGAATCTTTTACCTATAGTGCATTCCAATTAGGTATATGATTAAAACCAATTATATACTTCTTAAGATATGAAACATGAAACACATTATGGATCTAGGCAAGAGCTGGAGGTAGAGCAATTTTGTAGGCAATCAAGTTAATGATCACTTTGAGAACTTCGAAGGGACCTACAAATCTAGGGACTAGTTTGGATGACTTTCCAAACTTTATGGAACTCTTTTGAGGTTTGACTCTCAATTAAACTTTTTCTCCAATTGAGAATTGTCTTGGTATATGCTTGGCATCAATATAACTTTTTTTTTTCTATCATTTGCTTCCACCAATATTTTCCTGATCAACTTGAATTGCTCCTCCAATTCTAATAACATTTTCAATCCAAGGCTAATCCTATCTTCTAGCTTATCCCAAATTATAGGAATTATGCACTTTCTTCCATATAATGCTTCAAATGGAGTCATATTTATTATGGAATGAAAGGGAATTACTATATACAAATTCCACAAGTGAAAGATAATACTCCCACTTGTATTGTTGGTCCATGCAATACATCCTTAAAAAATCTTCAAATACTTGGTTTACCCTTTCTGTCTGACCATTTGTCTCAGGGTGATAGGTTGAATTTATATCAAGTTTAATTCTAAGTGATGAAAATGGGGTCTGCCAAAATCTCAATGTCATGCACACATCTCTATCTGAGATGATCTTCTCAGAAACTTCGTTCAATCTAAATGTGCTTCCTTGATAAAATTACAAGCTATTATTGATACTCCATCTATTAAATTTCTAGATATAAAATGGGCTACCTTGGTGAGTTTATCCACCACTACTAAAATAATATAATGTCTATTTTGAGACATGGGAAGACCTTGCACAAAGTCCATACTAATGGCTTGCCATTTCCACTCTGAAATTTCATGAGGATACCGAAGTCCTGTTGGTGATGATGTTCAACTTTTACCCCTAGCATTCTAGACATCCTACTACAAATCTTGTAGTGTCATTCTTTATTCCTTTCTAGAAATAAAGTGGTTTTACATCAGATAAGAGTTTTGTAACTCTTGGGTGACCTGAATATGGTGTGGAATAAACCTCTTTCCACACAATTTTTTTTAACACTTCAAAGTTTGGAACATACATTCTTCTCCTAAACCTTATAAGTCCATCTAGTTCAAAATAGAACTCATCATAATTCAAATATTGAGGATTGATTGAGAGGATTGCTTAACTTGCTCATAATTTTCATCTCCCACAGACTTTTGTAAAGCTTGGTCTTTAAAATCTGAATGAATAGAGACCATTGAGGACATATGTCTCTTTTGAAACAAAGCATCTGGTACTCAATTTTTTCCTTTGATATAACTTATCTCAAGGTCATAGTCAGATATCAATTCCAACCATCTTCTTTATCAATCATTGAGATGTGGTTGGGAGAATAAGTACTTAAGACCTTGATGGTCTAACGTAAGCTCAAAAGGATTTCCCAACAAATAGTGTCACCACATTTGCAAAGCATGAACAATTGACACCGTTTCTAGAACATGAGGAGCATAATTTTTCTCATACGACTTTAAATTTCTTGATTCATATGGTGTAACTCACCCTTCTTGTATAAGCACACCACCTAGTCCTTTCCCTAAAGTATCAATGATTACAAAAAGATGGCCTTTCATATTACAAACTTTGAATATTGAAGTCGTAGTCAACTTCTCTTTAAGTTGTTTGAATGCCTCCTAGCATTTTTTGACCAATCAAAGAGTTTTCCTTTTCTTTGTAGAGAAGTGATGGGGTGGGAAATCTTAGAAAATTTTGACATAGAATTTCTATAGTAGCTTTCTAACCCCATAAAACTATGCACTTCATGTACATTTTTTGGTGCTAGCCATTCAAGAATGACTTTGATCTTTGACAGATCTACTACAATTCCTTATGCTGAAATTACATGACCCAAATATTGTACTTATTTTTGAAATAACACACATTTAGAGAGCTTCCCATACAATTTGTTGTCCCTCAGATGTAGAAAAAACTATAGGTGCTGAAAATTTTCCTCCTCATTATTAGAGTATATCAGAATGCCATCTAAAAATACAAGAACAAATCTATCCAAGCAATCTCTGAAGACATATTCATTAAATTCATGAATGTAGTTGGAACCTTCGTAAGTCCAAATGGAAAGACTGTGAATTTGTAGTGTCCATACCTTTTTCTGAAAGTTATTTTTTTGAATTTCTTTATCTTTCAATCTTAATTGATGATATCCAGATCGTAAATTGATCTTTGAGAATATTGCTGCTCCACACATTTAATCAAAAGGATCATCAATACATGGTAAAGGATATTTATTCTTTATCTTTTTCTTTACGATAATCTATGCATAAGTGGAAAGTACCATCCATTTTGACAAAGAATACCTGCGCTCCCCATGGTGAAATATTGGGTCTAATTAATCCTTTTGAAAATAGTTCTTACAACTAAGACTTTAGTTCCATCAACTTTGTAGTGGTCATATAGTATGGTTCTTTGGATATTAAATCTGAACCATGAACTATATCAATGGAGAAATCAAAATCTCTTTTTGGAGTAATCCAGGGAGTTCATCTGGAAAAACATCCTAAAATTCTTGAAGAAATAGATCATTCTCCATAACAGGTCCTCTTTGATCCTTAAGATCTTATTTTTCAATCCTTTGGAGTTTTTGAGACTCATAATACATTAAGTCATCTTTAAAGATAAACTCTTTAATTTCTTCTAGCTTCTCCATATTGATCACGAAGAGTTGACACCCTTTTTGCTTGGCCCTTTTGAGTTGCACATTAGAGATTTGTCTAA
The DNA here is from genome assembly GCA_007258455.2 of Sequoia sempervirens. Taxonomy (NCBI): domain Eukaryota; kingdom Viridiplantae; phylum Streptophyta; class Pinopsida; order Cupressales; family Cupressaceae; genus Sequoia; species Sequoia sempervirens. The sequence continues at coordinate 314,554 of VDFB02101418.1, read as the reverse complement.
TCTTAACTTCTCTTGGAGTACCTTGAATGAAGACCTTGTTTCCTAATCCATCTAGACACTCTATTGTTTTTTAAAAATAGTCTACTTTAGCCCTATGCCTCCACAACCAATTTATTCCTAAGAAAACATCATAGGTACCCTAAAGGTGCTACACACAAGTTCACCTCAATTGAAAAACTTGGAAGGTTAACTTTTGCATCAAATAGGCATTGCTCTACCTAAGATTTTTTTTATTTAGCATATTCAATTGGCTAGGGTTTAGCCATAAATCCAACACTTCTAGGAAATTTATTTAACACTCTTGGTGCAATAAAACTTTTTGTTGCACCAATATCAATTAATATTGAAATAGGAACTCCAAATAATGTACCTGTTGTCTCTATAAGAGTATTTTGTTACTCCATTTGATGATTATCTAAGGTTGCATGAATCCTTTGTTGGAAGGTTGCTTGCTAGGTAGGTAATGGGTTTCCTCATTGTTGAGCTCCTTGACTCTTGTTTGGGCACTAGTTCATATTGTAATCAACTCCACAAGAGAAACATCCTCCATGAGGTCCTCACCTTTCAAAAGGCTTTCCCGAATTATCTCCATTCCTCCTAGGATTGTTGTTAATTTTCTTCTCTTTTTTGGACTCATTTTGATTATTTTGAAATCCCTTATCATTTGTCTTACTAGCTTCTTATTTATCATTTTTCTTCTTAAAATATTGAGAAGATTGTGACTAATTATACTTCTTATGATTCTTCTCACGATAAGTAGAAATGGACTTCAGTTTTTGCTCTTGCTTAATATCTTTTTCAAATACTTAATCCATTGGTGTTGGACCATGAACATCAACTTCTCCTGCTATTTGGGAATTCAGCCCCATGATAAAATTTCTAATTTGAAACCTTTCATCCTTTTTGCATTGGGGTACGTACTTTAAGATACATGTAAACTTCTCACAGTACTCAACCATAGGAAAGTCTCCTTGTCATAGTTTCTTAAAATCCATAAGCTTTTGGTTGAAAAAAAGTTGAGGTAACCACCTCTGCCTAAAGATGACTACAAATTGATCCCAAGTTAAGCTTAAAGAGCTTAAACCCAACTTCATCTTCTTATTCATCCACCAAGTGGATGCTTCTCTTGCTAGTTGATAGGAACCCCAAACTACCTTATTCAATTCAAAGTAATTTCTTATCTCAAAGTATTTTTCCATCTCTGTGAGCCAAGCTTTTGCAGCATCACCACTCACTGTTCCATCAAACTTAGGTGGCATTTCCTTTTTCATATCTCTTGACAATTCAAGAGCTAATTGATTCCTCTTTTCATATTTAGTTCTTGAATCAAAATAATTTTCCCCTTGCCCACTTTGAATGGTGTGATTGTGCTTATTTTCATCTTCCCCTTCATGAGATGCCTCTTTTTCTCTTTCCGATTTATTTGGCCCCTTACTTCCTACTCTAGGGTACCAATTCTTTTCTTTGTTTCATTCAACATGGTTAAAATTTAGTCCAATTTAGCCATTATATTCTTAGAATGGTTTGATACCTCCTAACTTCCTCCAAGATTAATTTGAGTTCGCACCATGTTTGATTTCTATTTTACATCTATAGTTCATTTTAAGTGTTTAATTAGATCCTCTAATTTTAGCATTACATTTCAAACAATAAACATCATTTATAAAACTATCTAATCTTGATACACAAATTTGGTAAAATAGAAAAACATTATTATATTATTATTCGATGGATTGTTAGTACATCCTTATTTAATACAAAACATCTATGACTTTATGTGACTACAAGTCGCTATCAAATAAAAGTATTTCTTTGGGTTCTTCTTTACCATCAGAATCTAAAAAGACAAACTTGGAGGGTGGATGTACTCACAGGTACTCCTTCATCACCTCCTTTCCTATTTTTGGTGCATCATGACCACAACCAAATGGCATATCATGATGTGCATATGGTTTACTCAGTTTAACAAAGGGAAGAGGTACTGTAGTCTTCTTTGACACCTTAATATGTTGTTTCCTTTCCAATTGAATACGCTTAAGTGTGTTAGCAAGGGTTTCAGAGTCAAAAATCCATGCACCCCCTGAATAGTTGATACTGTCTTGGAGTTTTACCTCCAAAGATGATTCCTTTTTGGCCACTACTAGGCTAAGAAAGTTTTTTAGTACAAATTTCATTGCAATTTTCCTTGTTCTTCTTCATGTCATTCTAGTACAAGTACACTTTCAAACATTAGCTAACTGATAATGTTTGAGAAAAAAATCATAAGGAGCTCATAGGTCCATGTGTTGAACTCGGTTGCTTTGATACCATATGTAACATACTCAGCTTTTAAAACAAGAATTAATTTATGAATTACCATATAAGTAAATAATCACATGCTAAAAATATGATAGTAATTTTTTTTAACTTTCATATACCATTCATTTAACATGATCCATAATAAAAATGAATACTACAACTTGAATTTGTAATGTGATAATTATAATTTGGAAAAATAAGGTAATCTTCTCTTTTATAATACATAGATGAATTGCATTTAAAGTAAACAAGTTTACAATACATAGTCAGTGTTACAAAGTATTCCATATCTAGAAATATGCATTTGTTTCACAAGTCTCAATGAAGTCATCTACAAGAGGGAGAGCATCACCATATTGCCTTATCTCCAACTATAGACTGACAGTCCCCCACCCACCTTCCATATAGAAGTGGCCCTACCCTTCACGAAGAGTATAGACAAAGGAATCCAATAAATAGATGTCATATAAGTCCTAGTGTTGTGTCTTACATAACCAATCGACCATACAAATTTAGATAACTTCTAACTAAGTATGATCAATCTAACTAGATATGCAATCTAGAACACTGTGAACCGACTAATGCAAACAGAGACTTTTGCATTACTTTGGCCAAAGTTTAAAAAAAAAAACACTTCCTTAGTAAATGTAATCATGAGTTCACACACCTCTAACTCGAGCTGGAAATGACCTTTCACTTAGGGTTTAACACATGGATGACTTGTTTTACTAGTTTTCCAAATTTTGCACAAGGATTAAGATAAAAAAATGTATAACTTTCTATGGTCAATAAGCGATTAAGGTCATAGAAACATATTCCTAACAATGAACATTTGTATTGCATACTCGCAATATCTCATACCTTGGCTATTGCCACTTATTCATAAGTTTTTGTATTTATTTCCAAGAGTGAAATACTCCTATTTAATACACAATACTTTTAGAATTATTTTGTAAGTTATAGTGTTTTTTAATAATGACACTAAATCAAGACACCTTATCTATCTCATGAGTTCTTTTCAACTCATAACACAAGTAAAATAAAAAATTTATTCACTAATAGTTTAAAATAACTTCTTCATAAATAATTCTAATTTCTCTATGTTTTCCTCTTCATTCTTCATATCAAAACACATTTTATAATGCAGATAAATGTACATATATTCCCAAATTCTTTTGCAAGAATAAGAACATAAATGTAGTGTTTAAACCTTTTAGTAACTCTCAATATTAATCTGATTTCTTTTAGTCAAAATATATCATTATAAGCTTCAAGCTTGTCATACAAATTTATAAATGTATTACAAAATATTATTTGCATGTTCTATATATATCTCTATATATTTATACACATATATATCGGTCTACTTATTTACTTTCTTGAGTAAATAGAATAATTTATTCAACTTACCACAACAAGATAATAAAACTCTTCTTTGTTGTCTTATACAGTCCTAATAGAGAATATAAATAATTTCATTTATAGGTCTATAAAAATCAAACTATTTTATCTCTAATCCTTCAAAAATAATCAAATATATAAACTCATATTAACTTTTCAAATATGACTCCTTTATGGACTTTAAGACCCTCTATGAGAATCACCTTTCTAAAATGGAGGCAAAGATTAATCAAACAAACGCGGATATCAAAAATTATTGCAGGTAAGTCATTGTTCGGTCAAGAATAGTGTGGAGTCACTAGAGGTCTTATTTGGTAAGATTAGCCAGCTCAAGGAGGATCAGTTATACTTTATGGAGATGTTGGAGAAAGACCAATCTTCAAAGGGTAAGGGGAAGAAGGTCAGAAAAGATGAGGCAAAGGACCCGTGTACTAGAACCAGGAGAAACCTTAGGAAGACCTTTGAGGAGGAAAAACAAGAATTATTGAACATGGTCAAACTGCATCGCAACCAGGAGATCGAGGTGGCTAACACCTTGAAGAGTATGAAATAGTGTCTTTTTCTGTGTTGTTTTCTATTTATGTTTCTTTGTTGTTGGGTCATTGTTTTTTGGTTGTTGGTTTTGCTTTTGGCTACTGTTGATGCTTCAATGTCTTTCTCTTTGAGCAACTTTCCCTATTTTATGTTGTAAAGGGTTTCAAGTCCCTTCAAAACCTATTTTTCCAATATAATCAAAACTTTTCAAATATGAAACTTTATCTGCAAAATACCAAAAACAAAAGAATGAAAATAAATTTTGTGTTCATTTCTATATTAATACTATACTTTTTCACTTCTAGATGTTCAATGCACAACTACAACACTCATGTCGAGCTTCTCCAAGTAACCACAACTTGCTTACAGTCTGAAACTTTGCTCTTCCTTGTATGTATTCCACAATATAAACCTCAGCTTAACAATAAATTGAATTCTCGAAATAGAAAACCTCAAGAACTGCCTACATCAAATGTATATCTTAACCTTCTTCAATCACAAAGTTCTCCAAAAACCTATGATTGCTCCTCTTTTTCCCCAACATCGATGAGAATGAATAAAAAATAATAATCATAATTCTCTCTAAAACCTGCAACTTGTTCTCAACTTGTTCTCAATAACCACTTGTATGAAATCTCAATCTCATGTTCTTGGATACATTCCTAACTAGTTTGGTTAACTTCGTCAATTCAAATTTAATAAAGAATATTTACCACAATAATTTTTTAAATTGGGTCTTAGAATAATTAGAATGTTAAGTATGAAATTGAGTACACTCATTGATGGTCTCCTTTTCCTTTAGGACTTGAATATATATGTCTTTCTCAATACACACATTTTTAACATGATGTTCTAAGTGATTAATAAGTAAGGATTAACCCATACTATCCATTGTTGTTTCTGATGCTAATTCATACTTAAATAATGTTGATCATGACATCAAATGATTCACTAATCTAACATAATTGAAGTTATCAAGGAGTCACAAAAGTTGTAGATGGTGTTGGGCCTCGCATATTTGACTTTGGTCATAAATGCAATCAAATCCAAGTCTTCATTTAGATGGAATCTCATTTCTCTTTTAAAATTGGTGCTCTCCCTTTTAGATAATTTGGAATCTTACACCATCAATCACATTTACAAGGAGACCAACATGAAGGTCGATGCATTGGCCAACTCTATAGTGACCAGGTCAGAAGAGATTATTGTCGACGTGGAGGATCTGGCTAAGTTGGAGGTTTGATCTTCGTCTTTTATTCAAAGCATTTATAATCATTACTTTGCTCTACAAATGGCTTGGAAAATGGTACCTCAAACATTTATCAAGGATTTTTTTCACTTCTCCTGATCATTTTTCTAATTTGGCTTTTCATTGTGAGCCTAATGGAGACTCCAATTAAGCTTCTCTTCTCTCAGCATTAAATGGATTTCCTTGGAAAGGTGTAACACCCCTCCATTTTGGATCTTTTGTTCGGCAGTGTGTTTTCTTTGTTATGTGTTTCTGTTATGCTTTGACTATGATACTTGGTTACTTTTGACCGCTATCTAAGAAGCGATGTAAACATTATATTTTGATGTGATGGGATTTTATTTTGATGTTATCATTATGGCATGTTTTGAATTAGCGTAGCAATTATTTAATTTAAAATGCTTTATGCTTTAATTATATTGTTGTTGTTAGACTCATCAGTTTTGAAGCCTGTATTGGTGAAGGGGACGGGATTGTATCACTCGCTTGCGAGCGCCCTACGATTCCAAGATTTCCGCTTCACGGTGTGTCTTATTATATATATATTTGCATGTTCGATATGCTCTTTGTTCGCAGGTTGATAGGTACAGGACATCGACTCCACCTGACTTCATAGGTTTGAGTGTGTCCATTGACCAACGGTTATCAATTGGGAGATAGTAGCTAGGTTTCAGTGCCAAGTCATCACCCTAGTCATAGTTTGTCATCGGGTTTGGCGGTTTTGATTTGGTTCTTTCCTCCCTGGTTATCTATTTCAATTCGTATTTTAAAGGCTATTAAATGGGGGGGCATGGTTAAAGTGATGATTTAACATATCTAGTTTCAATATTGAATATTATTTTATTTCATTGATTATTTTGGTTTAATTAATAAAATCTTTTTTAGTTTATTGGTTAACTAGGCCAATGGTCATAAATTAAATGAAATAGTTATTTTGCCATTATTGTATATTTAGATTTAAATTTATAAGGAAAATGGAAATCGTGTTAGATATTTAAGTTAAATTTAAAAATAAAAATAGAAATGTGGGAATGGAATATTTCACTTTTTGAATTTTTGGAAAAACCTATTCTATATTTCACTTTTTGAGATTTTTGCAATGAAATTATGAAATTTTGAAATTGAAATAGGATTTTGAAAGTAAATTGTTTTAAAATTTAAAAATAGAAAATATCCTCCAAAAGCTCAATAAATTTAGTGGGTGGGATATTTTAGGGGTTTGATCAAATTTGGGGAAAACTCTTTGTAAAGAAATGGAATTTCATTTTGTTTTTTGGAATTTTGATTTTGGTGGAGAGTCTTGCTGTGGCTGAATTTGGAGTTGAAGAGGAGATTGGAATCACCATTGTTGGAGTCTTCAAGCTTGGGGAGAAAACACCAGGTTCATCTTCATTCTTATTTCTCTTTTGAAATAATCTTCAAAAATCTTGTTTGTTGTTTGAAAACTCTTGAATGTTATTTAGATGCAAAGAAAACCATGAGAAAATGACTCCAAATCTTGCAAACAGCTGTTGGATTAAACTGTTTTATTTTCAATAAGTTTAGAAATTTAAATATATATACCAAGTGTATACTTTTATGCATATATATTTCGTTTATAACTGTACTCATGTATAGATAAAATTTAGTTGCTTAATTTATTCAAGGTTGAAATAAAGACTGATTTATTTTAATTAAATGTTTTATTTATCAAGTGATTTTGATTATGGAATAGAATTGGGAAACTTAGAGTAAATAATTGGTGTTTAAATACTTCAACGTCGTGAAATGAATTGAGTATATTTGATTGGATAAATGCAAGTAATGGATACTGAGATTGACTGGATTTAGGAAATCCTAACTTTAGCTTATTTAATTGCTCGAAGTGCTTTTTAGTGTTGATTTGTTCTTTCTCGAGGTTCATGAAAATAGAGTAAATGTTCTGAAGTCTTCCAGTTTGGGTTTCTTTTAATTTCGTGGGTGTCGTAAAGTGTTAGTCAACCTTGGATTTGTTTTGGGTAATGTGTATAGCCGTATTCTGTTGTTTTACCCGGTTTTTCGAACGGGGATAGTTTGTGTCTCCTTGGATTAAAAGTGGTTTATGTGGTTTGTGTCTCCTTTGGAAGGAGTGAAGTATGTGTTTTGTTGCCGCCAGTAGTTGGAGAGAGTTTTGACTTTTTTTGTCTCCAGTGTTTGGAGTGAGTTTTATTTATGTGTTCCTCCTAGAGTTGGAGTGGTTTTATCGTATTGGTATACACTTGGGATTCTCTTGGTGATTGGTTTTATTTGGTATGTTGTCAAGTAGAAGAGTGGCTTCTGTTAGGGCCAGAGCCCAAAGAGGTAAGCTGGGAAACCTTCAGAAGTGGTTTAATCAAGTGATAACTAAATCAATGTACTTAGAAGTTAGGTAGTATTTCACACTAATTAAGATAATTGAGCCTCGCTCATGGATGCAAGGGCTTGTATAGACTTGGGATGAGACGGGAAGGCCTGGAATGGCAAGGTCATATATCTTGTCTTTATGAGAGGTATTTGATTCCGCATGAGTGAGCATGGGTGCCAAGATTCGGTAGAGGCCACTAAGACAACTCATAGTGGGGGCCGGAGCCTATGAAGATTCCCAGAGGAGATCCCATGACGAGTTGTGTGATGACACTCTTTCTACGACAACAGTTGGTATTTGGTTTTATGTGTATGGTCTTCTTATCATACTCGATCTGCTTTATTTCTGGAAGCAATGTGACCTATGTCAGTGATTGTTGGAGTTGTACTTGTGTTATTCTTATGGTTGTATGGTTCATGTGATTGGTTGTGTCAGTGTTAGTTATCTGTGTCTAGTGGTGGATGGTCTTGCCTAGGAATTCCTTGTTACTATCTCCTAGCACGGGGGGTGAGCCTTTGGGTATCACATGGTTGGGTGGAACGTGCATCTTAATCTGTGGGGTTGGCTTTTTGTTCGTATGGATGAGATTTCCAGTTGGAGAGCTCGTGGGATCCAGTTCTTCATGCTTTACTCTTTCAGTTATTAATGTAATTTTAATACCCCTCTTTGTATCAAGGTGGAAGTTGTAAATTGTAACCTTATTCTTTGGAAGTATCTCATTTGGGGAATGAGTGTTGTAATCATATTGTAAAGTATATTATTGGGATCATGTGGAATTCTTATGTCTTTGATTTAATTTTGTCTTGTATGGAATGTATGCGCATTAATTTCGTTAATCAATTTATGTAATGTTTTAATTCATGTTTCACGTTTGGGTTGTTGTAAACTCGGGCTCGTAACCTTAGGGGTTGTTGGCATTGTGTAGTGAACCTTCATGCTTTTGATCTTTAAAAAAAAAAAAATTATTGCGTTTATGCCGTTAATTGCAACTTCCCCTAGGGTTGCATGGCGGGGGCGTTACAAAAGGTGACAAAGAAAAGACTTCAATGTGTGTTGAAAACTTGAAGCATCCTTATTTTATTTGTAGCACAATGGGTGCATAGTAATGATTTATTGTCATATGATCATAAATACAAAGTCAATATAGATATAGCTTCAAATTTTATCGCTTCTCTTTTTAGATTTGAGAGAGATGAAGGACATTGTGTATTCCTTGGTGAAGTCTTTGATCAAACAATAGTTTCTGGGAAATTGGGAGGAGACTCTGGAAGTTTCTCGATATGGAAATGGTGTCCTTCCCATAGATTTTTCTTGACTTATTACCAGAGGGGGCACATTAGATTGGTACCCCTTTATATCTTCTTTGCATACTCAGATGGTCTCTCAGGTAGATAAAGGGGAAGACTTCCTAAAACATGCCCTTGTTCTAGTCAAGCTAGTGGGTGTATTAGAGTTGCTAGCCTTGGTTGGCAATTTAGGGGCTTAATAGGTCTTAAGTCTTTTAGCTGATATAGATAGAATTAGATAACTAGATTTATATACAAAATATATGTAACCATCAAGTTTTTTTTACTCCTTGGTTTTTGGCCTATTTTTGTTCGAGCTTGACTTGTATCAAAACTATGTAATTTCTTTATTGATTTAACATGTATGGGAGCAACCCTCTAGTTGTAATTTATTGATCTATTTTTCTATAGAACATACACATATTGGTATAAATTTTACTGGTTTCTCTTTCCACATGCCCAAGGAGACATTTATAGGCACAACTCATAATATTTCCTCTCCTTGTGTACCTCTAGTTATTTAATTTTATGAGAACATCCCAAATAGTAACCGTTATGGTCCAATTTGTTTTTGAGGTTTCCTCCATGTCATCAATGTGAGGGTATCCTCATTTTTCTAGCCAAATTTGTATTCAAAATTTTAGTTGAACAAATCTTCATCCTTGAATTAAATTGAAATTCAATTAACCTCATTACTTAAAAGAAGGAAAGGTTAGACTTATTATTTCTCTATGAAGTGTGAATGGTTATTATTTGATATTGTTTTACTGTTGTTACAGATGCATTGCAAGAATTTTTTTCCTCTTTTATTTTATTGTACTTTGTTATTGGACCTAATGAACCCAATGACCTTGTATGTCTATTTTATGAAGTATTATATAGGAATGAGGTCCTTGCAATGTTATATAATATCATCAAATACTTGTGAGCCTATGAAAAGGTAATGTATATTGGAATTCTCTAAATGACGATCCTTCCTTTATCTGTTGGGGCACAATGGGGCATCAAGTAAATTTTAACTTTTTTCGAGCAACATCAAGGCTTTGAAATAATGTAACAGGTACATTTTCTCAAAGAGAGGCAAAATGTAGATACCTAAAATTGTCCAAGCGTATCACACATCTTGATTTCACTTATTAACATCATTTTCCTCATGATCCCCTATCTCCTCCATTTAATTAAATAATTTCCTATTATTTGATTTAATTCGCTTTATTCCCCTATTAATTGAATAATTAATGTTATTTGATTAATTCATCATTTGGTCATTAATTCCCCTTTTGATTAAATAATTCCAATTATCATAATTAAATTTCTTCTATCCCACTTGATTAAATAATTTTCAATTATTTAATTAAAATATTAATTCCTCTCATCCTCACAATTAAATAATTTTCATAATATATTTAATTGACTAATTTTCCTCCAACCCTCCAACTTGCACAAAAAATATTCCATTTTCAAAAAGAGAATACTCCCAATTCAAATTCAAATATCTTCTTCCCTCCAATTCAAAATATCTTCAACCAATTTTCCATGAAAATAGTGATATGTTAGGCTCTCATAGATTCTCATCCCTTCATCTCCTTGATTTCCTCTCATCCATTGATCCTTAGATTCAATATTGATCGTCAATCAGAACTCTTGAAATCTATAAAATAAGTCTTTCAGTCATGAAAATCATTCACAATTTTCATAAGCAACACACTCTCTTGAATCCTTGAGCCAATCTTGAGCATTTGGGAACCTATTTTGTGAATCACATCAATCAAGCTTTGAAATCATGGATTATGCATAATTTGAGCAATCCACATCACAAATTGTCATCAATCCACAATGGGATTGAAGGTTTTCATTGTTTATTTAGTTTAATTTATTTGATTTTGCATTTCATTACTTTAGATTAAATATTTGAAGTTTTTGCAAACTAATTTGATTGAGTATGGGTTTGTATAATCTTAATCTTGTATGTATTTAATGCTTTTAGACTCTAATGGCTTCAATTATTTTTTCTAACCATCACTCGTATTTCCCTTACAATAGAAGTACACATGTCTGCATATGTTTGGCAGTGCGGGAAACTAGGGTTTCTTTCCCAGTTGTGTGCCCTATCTTCCTCTGGCACCTAATAGATGAATAAAAGGCACTTTTATGCTCATTGTATGGGTTATTCTTAGAGTTCTCTATAGATACTCATGCAAATTTTGTACCTCTACTATTGTAACTCAACCTATGCCTATTTATTAAAGAAATTTATTTCCTTTTACCTCCTCTTTGTTCATGTATACTATGTAAATCTTATTACCACTATACATGTTTAATGTTTATCATATTGATTAGGGTTTACATGTGCTAATTTATTGCAAGTGTTGATTGTGGGTTATTTTTTCCCCTATTGGTGTCCTATAGGCCCTAACAGTCATGTTTACTTTGTTAAGTTGGTAAAATAGAGAGTTGTGTATGTTTCCTTAGTGATTTTTTTGATTTTGTATGCAAATATGAGGTAGGAAGAAACATATGATTTTTGTGCATCACCACCATTTTAGTTTTTTATATTCTTTATTTTTCCTCCTACAAGTTGATAGAATAGGATTAGATTATGGTTTATTCAGTGTGTAGTTGGATCAACACCTCTGCATCTAGATTAGAGAGGAGGTTGACCTCTAGAGATCTAACCTCATTTATAATGTCTTCGAATGCTAGATATATCTTCAGTAGGGTGCAATTTCATGTCATAATAATGGACTAGAGTGATACATGAGAAAAATGGTTACACCCTAATAGTGACGTGCTTGTCACACTCAAATTTACCTTAGTGATTCACTAATTTAGTTAATTCAATTGATTATACTTTGCAAGCTTTAGAATGTTAAATTTGTTAAACTCCACAAAGAAGGCATGTGGCCAACTTTGGTTGGTCTAATATCTTTTCCTTGGGCTCCTAAGTTTTCTTGGGCATCTCAAACTCTTAAGGTATTCCCTATAGATGTAAATTACTCCTACTACCTAGAGGATTTTATAAATTTTGATTGAATCAACTTCTTCAATTTTAGAATCCACTAGATAAATGCTCCTAGTTGTTTTTGATAAGGTAAGCAAGGTTTTAAAAGGGCCCAAAACCTTGTACATAGAAACAAAAGGAAATTTCCAAGCACTAAAGTCTCAAACTTTTCCAACAAAGCAGAGAAGTAGAAACATCAAAAACACAGCAGAATCACAATAGACTAACAACCAACACTTGGCACCAAATACTAGGGGCAACAAAACACTTAGAAGAAATAATAGTCCTAAGTCAAAGATAGAGAAACATCAAAGGCCTTGAGCCAAAAACTTAAACCCAAAACACAAGGGCCAAAAGCACCAAAGACCACCTGAAACAACTAGGTAACAAACCACCTATAGCAACTGGACTGCAACAAACCTTCCGCTCAAATTTGGAAAAACTAAGCCTAACAGATTCCCACCAAAAGATGGGTAAGAATCACAAGTTGTTGTGGAGAAATGTTCTTAAAACTACGCCATCCAACTAGACACCAACCCCAAAACCACCTCAAAAGGATAGGGGTCCTCTCTATAGGAGAGGAAGAAGTGGGGACCAAAACTACCAGAGACACCTCCCTCATGTGCAAGCACACTCCACCTCAACAGGAACCAGTAGAAGAGAGAAGCACTTCCCACCATTTCTACAACCTCCAGCGCCACCTCAATAGGATAGGGCTCCACCTTAATAGGAGCAATATTCACCTCTATTGAATACAACATTTGTAGAACATGGTAGCAAGCAAGAATTCTAGTAGAAAAGGAAAACACCTCCTCCTTTGGCATCTAGAAGGATAGAAACAAAGGGAAGGACAAAAACCTCCCAACCAACATAATCGACCCAAACCACCGTAAATATAGTAGCTCCTTCCTCAAAAAAATCACCTTCCACCCCAAGGGGCAACCAACAAACCTAAAACCTAGAAGAAAAAAAAAATCCTCCAAAAGAATGGCAATCGTCACAAAAAAAACCACTAGCCAAGCACAAGCCTTGGCCCAAAAATAGTCCATACCCTTGCACAAATTAACTAGAAATCAAAGTAGTGCCTCCTTCACAAGACAATCCTAGAAAAGAAGGGCCTTCACAAAGAAGCTTATCAATGTTTCAACAACCACCACAAACAAGGCATAGAGGCCACAAGGGTAGGGGGAAACCGAGCCCAAGACAAGCACCCAACACAGCTCCAAGATGCAATAGAAAAATGGTAGATATATCATAACAAGAACAAAACCTCCCTCCAACAAGAGAGCCAAGAAAATTCCCACCACCAAGGATGTGTGGATCACAGCCAGACGGTCAAAGAAACACACAACAACCTAGAACTTAAACCCAAGAGGTACAAAAGCAACAAGCTAGCACCCGTGAAACACCAACAAGGGGTGAGGAGGAAGCTTAAACCCCAAACACTCAATAGCCAACAGAAATCCGGAAGGGGCCAAAAAATAGAGGAGGCCATGAGCAAGCACCAAAAAGACACCATCTTCAACTTCAGAGACAACCTCACTATCTCTAGAAGAAGAGCAGCACACAAGAAAACTAGATCTAAAAGCGACCCCAAAGAGCAAGGGATAGAGATAAAGCAAGCATAGAGAAAGAAAGCACTTGAGAGTCCCTTCCCACACAGTAGAAATGAGGTCGCTGGAAAAGAACAGTGTTGAAACCAAAATCCACCGAGCAACAACTACCCAACCAACCACCGACAGGCCAACATCAAAGGAAAGAACAAACTTCGATCCATCGCAGGAAGAAGGCATGAAGGAGGGAAACACACCAGGAAACACAAAGGCATCCACCCCCCGACACATGCAATGAGCATACCAATAACCATCGCCCAAAGAAGACAAAGGGCGGCCAGCAAGGAGCACAAATGAACTGCACAACTCCCCATCCGCCAACAGCCAAGCAACATCCCTGTCATCCTTAGAGTTGAACTCGTCCTCCTTTACAGAACCAAAGGATTTTAAAATCTCTCCATGGCTATTTTTCCCACTCCTGTACACCTCCATTTGTTTAGAGTATTATAAATGCTCCTAGTTGTTCTTTGGTGGATGTGAAAACATTATGAACTCAAACATACCTAGTCATTTAGGTTCTATATTTCACTAGTCATTATTTTTCAAGGGCCATGTAGACTCAAACCTTACTCTAAATAGGATATAATTTTTTTTTATTCTCAAAATAACAAATAATTACCTCTAAGTCTAAGTAACCCCATGTATGTGAGATTCATTTAAGATAGTATATCCAAATTCAATTCCAAACTTTAAATGACAAAAATATTTGAGGTTTCCTATAAATATGAGATTCCTCTTAAGATTTATCTACTCATCTTCCTATTCTAGATTCAAAGGGGTGACTATGGTGGAGGCATTGATCATCATATTACTAACATGCATAGCATGTTCCAACTAGTCTATCACACTAAAAATTCTCAAGGTAATTGGTGAGACTTTTCCCCTAGCATTTCACCCCATTGCATAAAAAAAAATTAGTGTCATATTTCTTATGAGCCTATCTTCATAAATTTTCATGGATGTGAAGTCTAATTAAGGTAAATTTTATACCAAATTTTGGTCCCAATTTTCGTAAACCATGTTTTTTGGTCACAAATATTACGACAACCTTTGACATCCTTCATTATGTTTTATTTCCCTAAAAGGATAATTTAATTAAGATATTTAAGTTATGGTTCTTTTATCCTTGTGTTCTAGTTATGTTTCATTTGTGCTCATGTATGCTTATCATTCCACTATGACACTCTCCACATAAGACCAAGCTCTAACTTAGATCATCTTTGTTTCCTCTTTTCACCTTTCCTAATTCATCACAAGCAATCAATTTGTATCCATCTACGACATCAATGCATACCTTTTCTAGGGATATGCCAAGTGGATATGAACACAATATGTATGAGAACCATGATTTTAAATACTGTGAGGGTGGCATGATAATCATATGTGTTGTGAGACTACTGGGATGAAAAGTATGGTTTGAATAATGCATGTGTTTATTGTCTCATAAAAAATATATTTTGAATCTAGTCCATATGTTGAAGATTATTTTATAGATATGTTTTTGGGAAAATTCATGGTCATTTGATCCTACGTAAATTTATTAAATGTGTTTAGATCAAAATATACTAAATAAACAATGTAATAGGCCTATGTTACCTCAATCAAATGTGTTACATGGTTATAAACATGTAAAATGATATTTCCTTCTATTTTATCATGTTAGTAATTTGTATGATTATATAATAGAATCATCCTACAAATAAATCCAATATGTGTATATAGAGTGATTAAGTTCTTTTAATCATATGGCCTATTCATTCCATCATTACATAATGAGAAAATTACAATTAGATAACATGTGATCTTTCTTACTAAATCAAAAAGCATGTGTGAGAGAGAGGGGGGGGAAGGAGAGAGATCATATAACCTATTTATTTAATCGTTATATATAGATAATTTACAAGGAGATAGATTATGGATTTTTGTGTGCTAATTATTACATTTTTAAAAATTATGTGTGTGTTGTGAATGGTTATTGAACACATTTTTATTTAAATCTTGGAATAATCTATTAATGGGGTGTAGAGAGATAGATAGAAATCATATATGCATATATCATATTCGTTTAATCTTTATCCAATACATAAATTATAAGGATACAATACATGGATTTTATTGTGCTAATTATTCCATTTTTTAAGGATTGTGTGTGTTCTTGAAATGGTTATTACACATAATTTAATTTTCAAGTGAGAAAATACTTGTAGAAGCTATAAATGGAGTCAGGAGAGAGATCATATAAACATATACCCTACTCATTTAATGATTATACAATATAGAAATTACAAGGAGAGATCATATGGCTTTTCTTCTTCTAATTATTTCATTTTTAAGGATTGTGTGCGCTCAAAATTTTTTATTAAACATATTTTCATTTTCTTGAGAAAAGATTGATAGAAGCCACTAATGGATTCTTGTACTCTTTTGAGGAAACCCTATATGATTCTATTTTTGTATAAAACATTTTGAATGTTTGATTTCATAGCAATTTACATCCTTGATTTGATTCCATTATGAAAATTAACTATTTCTCTTTATCATATTCTATAAATTCCAGTGAGGTCCTCAACTTCTTTGATGTCAATGAAGATCTCCTCTTTAGAATAAATAAATATACCCTTGCTTCCAACCACATTATTCTCATGAATTTCTAGGGAAAACCACTTCTCACACTTTGTTGTAAGGTATGCACATCAGTTTTATAGATTTTTCTACATATTTTTTTACTTAATTGATCATATACATAGCATACTTTTCTTCCAACTTCCCAATTTACATCAAATATGAGAATACTATCTTGAAGAAAATTTGGATGGTCTAAAATCCCTTTCACTATGTTGAAGTCTTTGATTTTACCATTTAAATATTGCTTCCTTGGTTTTTTATTTATTTCTTTACTATCTTTGCAAGAATGGGGTTTTTTAATATTCTAGTACAATTATTTTTTGCAGGTGAAATGTAAATGTAGTGGTTTTGGGATGATTCTTGATAGATTTGTTTTCAATTTATGTATTAAGCTTGAATTTGATGAGGAATGGCATCAATTATCATTCTTGAATAGATCTCCCTAGTGGCATTGATCTTTCTAATGTGATGAGATCATACAAAGGCCAAGATAACCACACCATCTTTCTCTATTTCCCAACATCAAAAGAGAGTAACTCTTCTCTCTTTTTTTTGCATTTGTGCCTAGCCTAACGATTACTTGGTTATAGAAATATTTAACAATAATTTTACTTGTCATATTAATTTCATTCTCATATTTAATATTATCTGATGTTTTGATAATATTATTCTCAATGTAATGCAACTATTTTTTATTTTATTTTATTAAATATTAAACAAAAGTTTACATAGAACGATATAAGAGCAGGAAGAAGATGCCATGCACTTGGAAAATTAGACCAAACAGAAGAGAAGGCAGAGGCATTGACGTCGATTACATAGGGGGTACAGTAAAATCCCCACAGATCAAAGAGGCATGCAAACCATTTACATAAGAAGAAACAAGTAATGCGACGACCATCATACAAGAGAAAGCAAGAAGGAACCACTACGAATCTGAGAGCACTGATGGGAGAAGCCCTTCAAGAGAAACCATGAATCCTGCAAGAAAAGACCCAAGAGAACCACAAATCCTGCAAAATCAGATAGGGTGAAGCCAAAAAGTCAATATCACAAAGAGCTAACATGAGAACGAGTTAGCAGAAATAGAAGGCCCGAGTGGAAAAGGGCCTGATACCAAAAGAAAAAAGGTGTAACCAGGATGTCAAAAGTGGAGAAGATTTTCAAGTGGATATTTACTCAAAGGAAGCCAAATCTATAGGTGGCGGAAAGAAAAGTTCATCATGTGGCTTAAAAAGAGCATGTCTAATCAGTAAATGAACTGCATCATACAACTCCTGAATCGAATCACACACAAAATTACAATATTGAGCCCGAAGCCTGAGAAGCCGAGAACTGAACTCTCTTGGGCAATCACATAATAATCCATTAGCCATGGAGGAGAGAATCAAAGTAAACCATCTATTAGAGAGTAAGTGTTGTCTGCAAAGAATACCTCCAACTGTATTCGTGCCCTTAAGAGTGTTGTGATTCTCCAAAGTAGGTTGTAATGAGGAAAGTGGGAAGATGTGTGGAAGAAGATATGTACCTACAAGAAACTTTTCCATCTCCACACACCAAAGAACATCCATTAAGTTAGAGACAAAATGAAAAGCAACCTCATGCGGGTGAGTTGTCACATGAAGATCCAATGAGTCATAACCAAGCACCAACTCAATTGCATCATGAGCCTATTTGCATTCTATTGCAAATGTTCGTCTCATTTTTTCTAATGAGAAAATTGAACAATCTTGAACTTCATGAGTCTGTGGAGGAACAAAAACTCTGAACAAGCTATCCATTAGTGCAACAGAGTCGGTAAAAAAAGACCAATGAAAGATGTGAAGAGAATGCCACCAACTTTCCATGTTTATAGAATGACAGCTGTCAATACACAAATGACGAGACCTCACACGAAATTTCCATTAAGGAAGCTAAGCTTCAATTATACCCCATAGAGGTGAGGAGGTAAATTGCCATTAATGCTTGACAAATCATGTACCTAAAAATACTTGAATGATTCTAGGTGCTAAGGCTTAGCACACTCATTGGAAAAGATAATATTTTCAAATCATATCACGAAATGCCTCTAAAAAACATTGACTCCTCTAATGTCTATCGACGAGAGTAGCCTCCCATAAGCGGGAAAAAGAGGAGGATAGTTATTCTTTCCAATTTAGCCATACGTACTGGCAGCTTCCAGATGATAAAACCAATACCAAAGTCTTTATTAAGACATTAATTCCAATGCATGAAAATTGTTGTGAATTCCTCAAGAATGTTTGTCATAAAGAAATGAGTTCATTGTGGTAGGCACAGGTGAGGAGGGGGGATAGGTGTCAACCCCAAATGTAATGAGTGCAAGAAAATCACACGAGCATCAAGATGCGTGATTAGGTAAGCAAGTGTGAAATAAAAACCATGTACCAAATACAGTTGTCACCAAGACAAAAACATCAAATCCAAACTGTTAAATGCGAGCAAAAGAATCCCAGGTTTTCAAAAAGATTTATAGATATTTCTAACCCCAACATGAATAACCATCATGAAAAATAGAAGGCACGAGAGAAGCAAGTCCCAACATGTACAACCATGGTGAAGGTAGATGGCACGATACAAGTACCAAGAAGTATATAACAAGTCATGTGTGATATGACTGATAGAAAATATTGCACTGCTGACTAGATAGAACCCCATATGAAATTTGAAAATGCTAAAAAACAAGAACAATAACTGAAATTAACATTATTTCTTGTGAAATAATTGAACACATTCCTCGGTCGAATATTCTTTATAAGGAATAGCTTCATCAATTGCCTTATTTGCAAGGGTATCAACATACGAATTTTCTTCTCTATAGCAATGGGAAATCTGAATACTTGGAAATACCTCAAGTTGTTGCAAAATGAAGGAAATAATATAATACAGATTCCATGAACCATTGAATCCCCTTCAATATAAAGAAGAGAAATGGAAAGTTTCTTAGCTAGATTCAGACCAATTCTCAATCCATTAAATTTAGTAACATTATTGGTGCAATCAAGGATCAGTTCACAAGCAGCACCAATGAATCCCCATGCTAGTCCCTTAAGATTGCAGTTGTGCCTGACTTACTCGAATTACCTCTCAAAGCCCCATTGAAATTTAATTTGACAAAGTTTCTAGGAGGGGGTATCCAAGTTATAGAATTTGTGTTCACTACAAGGGCCTCGGTTGAAACTAATCTTGTTCTAGGAAGTCTAATCAATTGCCAATTCTTTAGAATGAATGCATCCAAGGATGAATATGTTCCTTTTGAACTTTTGGTCTTGAATAAAACAGTTGTTGTCATCTCAGAGATGGAGATCTCAATTTTATGCAGGACTTGAAGCAGAGTGGAGGCTTTCTTTCTAAAGATTCTATTGTTTCTTTCAAGCTAAATGTTCCAAATGACTATAGAGGGGGTAATTTCCCAAATGCAGGGCAAAGATGAAGAAGGAAAAAGAGAAGGCCAACTATTAAAGAGGATAAGAATAGAATTAGGAAGAGGGCTAGATCAACCAAGTTTGTTCATAAACCAAATCCAACAACAGTTGGTGAAATCACATCCAATTAGGAGGTGATTAGAAGATTCAAAAGCATTCCCACAGTAAACACAAGGAAATAAAGGTGTAATTCCCAATCTGTCCAGTCTCATACCTGTAAGAATTTTTTCTTTGATAGCAAGCCAAGCAAAGGCACCCGCTTTTGGAAGAACATGTGAACCCCAACAAAGCTTAAAAGGCCAAGGATTATCTGTGTTTCAACTAACCAATGAATTATATCCTTCTTTTACACTATATTGACCAAATTTGGATTTTAGCCAAATAATCTCATCTTGTTTATCAGAAAGAAAAATCTATCTTTTCAGAAGTTCTGCTTGTAATGAACTCTTTTCATAATGGGGAACCTGGGATGATTCAAAATCCTTCCATTTAACTAGATTGGGGTTAGTCGGATCAATCTCTAAGTAATCTCTTACTTTGTTACCCCAACGAGCTTTAAGAAGAGGTTCAATATGCTTCCAATTGCCAAGAGACCTAATAGGCTTATGGAAATTCCATGCATCTTCCCAGAAAAGGGCCTTCTCACCATTATTAATAGCCCAAGAAAGGTGAGGAAGGATAATAGACCTGCAAGAGGAGATGAAATTCCAAATCTTGAAATCTTGTGGAAATTTTTTTTGAGTAAAGATCCTCTCTCTTTCAAGAGAATCTAAATATTTATGTTGCATGATTCGACACCATTTGGTTTTAGGTTTTGTGTGGATTTTCCAAACAATTTTAGCACCTAGAGCTTTATTTTAAAGAAAAATGTCATGCAAGCCTGCTCCACCTTGAGGCTTAGGATTACAAAGAGACTCCCATGCAACAAGATACAATTTCTTTTTTGAAGAGACATTTTCTAACCAAAGAAAGTCTTTGAAAATATTCTGAAGGGCACTACCTTTTCCTTTTGGAAGTTTCAATACCGACATTAAGTAAATTGGGAGAGAATATAAAATAGATTTAAGCAATACCAGTTTCCCAGCAAAGTTTATCCATTTCGACTTCCAAAGTGAAATTCTGTTGGATATTGAAGAAATTATTTTGTCCTAAAAATCATATTTTTCTTTCCTTGAGAAAAAGGGAATTCCCAAATATTTTCATGGAAGGGAATCACATTTAAATCCCCAAAAACTTTATAATCTAGGATTTGACTATGGAACTGACATTTAAGAAAAATATTTTCAATTTTGCAGAATTGTAATATTGGCCTGAATACAAGCAATAATCAGTTAAAACCATTTTTATTATTCTGGCCTCTTCCATATTAGCTTGACCCAAAAGGAGAGTGTCATCTGCAAAAAGTGAATGAGAAATTGAAGAAGGAAAAGGCGAACAGTTATACCCTTCCAAATACCTAAATTTTGAGCTGCAATGATAGATCTACTCAATCCTTCCACCATGAGGATGAATAGTAAGGGAGATAAAGGATCCCCTTGTCTCAGACCTTGTGTTGGAGCAAAGAAGCCATGAGGAGTTCCATTCACTATAATAGAAAACCTAGCTCCATAAATGCAATAAAGAATCCATTTGCACCAACTAGAACTAAAGCCAATTTTGTTAAGGATGGCCATCATGAAATCCCAATTTACCCTATCGTATGCTTTTAGCATATCCAATTTAAGAACAACAGTAGAGGATTTATCTAGCATGATTGAATGAAGAACCTCATGTTCCAAAATAGCACCTTCAGGAGTATCTTTCCCAGGAACAAAGCCCCCCTATTCTTCCAAAATAATTGAAGGAAGCAACTTTGCAAGTCTAGACACAATAGCTTTGGTAAGTATCTTGTAAATTAAGTTGAAAAGGGCTATTGGTTGGAAGTCATTAAAGGAAGATGCATCGGTTTTTTTGGAATAAGAGCAAGAAAGGTTGCATTTAACTCCTTTAAAATATTTATGTTCCTCCTTGACTCTTCCAATGCTGAAAGAATGTCATGAACCACAAAATCCCAACATTTTTGAAAGAAAAGGATAGTAAAGCCATCTAGGCCTGGGGCCTTTTTAGCTTCCATCGAAAAAATCACTTTTTTAATTTCTTCCAAAGAAACTTTAGCCATAAAAAATTTATTATTTTCCTCAGATATTAATGAAGGAATATTATCTATAATCACATTATTCTCAAAATGTTTATGAACTATAGCTGGAGATAAGAGCTTCTTAAAGAAATTTACTCCTAATCCAATCTCCTTTTCCATACAAATAAGCTCAGTTGATGAGGATTGAATGGAGACAATTTTATTTGACTGTCATCTTAGTTTGGCTAAGGCATGAAATTTTTGTGTTTTTATCCCCCTCGTGTAACCAGGTCTCCCTAGACTTTTGTCTCCAATAGCTTTCTTCACGAGCAAGAATCTCTTCAAGTTTGACTTTTAATTCCTTTTCTCTATTATAGAGGGTATTATCCATGCCTGATTTAATTACCACGTCATAAAGATAAGATAATTTTGATTCAACCCTCAATTTCTCAGAAAAAATATTTTTAAAAATATTTTTGTTCCAATCCTTTAACTTGTTTTTCAAATGTTGGAGTTTTTTACCAAGTTGGAACATCCTTGTTCCTTCAATGAAAGGACAATTTTTCCACCAGTCCTTAACTAGATTGATAAAATTAGCATCTCTAAACCACATTGCCTCTAACTTAAAGGCAATTTTAAGCATATCCCTATCATCAAATATTGAGAGAGAAATTGGGAAGTGATTAGAGCCAACTAAGGTGTGAATGATCAAGTGAAATCCTAGGAAGCATTTAACCAATTATCTAATAATAGAAAACGATCAAGCTATTCAGCAATTTGAGAAAAATCTTTCTATTTATTTATCCAGGTGAAGGTGCCATTTTTGAAAGGATAGTCATATAAGTTATTGGCAACAATAAAATTATTCAAATCCTCCATAACTGTTGTCAGAGGTCTTATTCCTCCATTTTTTTTAGAAAGATTTCTTATGGCATTGAATTCCCCAGTAATAACTTTGAGATCATTTTTCCCTTTCACAAAGAAAGAAGAGAGATGTTTCCAAACACATCTCTTCCCTGTGGTGGAGCAAGGACCATATACATTTAGAGTCTAAAAGGAGTTGTTTGTTCTTAAACAAGTTGCATTTTCCTTAATCTAGTTAGACGAAGATTCAAGCTTATCCATTTTTACAGATTTTTTATTCCACAAAATCACAAGGCCTCCTGAGGCTCCCTTAGCTAGAGAAGCAGTAAGGTCCCAATTTTTCCAAGAGCCAAAAATATCAGAAGCAGAATGAAGAGATAATTTTGTTTCTTGTAAGATAATGATATCCAAGAAAGTGCCATAAAGTTGACACTTAATTAAGTGTTGTTTGTTAGGGGTGTTTAGGCCCCTAACATTCCAAAATAGAATCCTCATTGTGCTCGATAAGAGATAACATCTCTCCTCGTTCTTAGATTTCTTTGTGAGGTTTTGCACCCCACAATAAAATCATACCGGGAAACTTGAAGGGTCTGAGGGGAGGGGCCCCTGTCTTCACCCTTCTTTCAAGATGAACGAAGGTTCATTTCTAGAGTTGACTGCAAACCAGTAGCTATTTCCAAATTAGTTCTCTCCTTGAGAGATTTACGCCCCCGCTTGCTCTTAGGTGTGATGAGAGCTTTGACATCTGAATCTAATTGGGAAATTGAGGGAGAAGAGAAGGAATCCAAAGGGGTGGAAGAGGAGATGGAATGGGGGGGAAACAAAAGTATCCTCAGTAAAATCTAATTTTCTTTTTGAAGTTGGTTGTGAAATTGGAAGGGTAGGGGAATTGATCTCAGGGGTGGATTCAACCAAGACTTCATCAACGATTTCTTCAATAAGACCTTCCACAACTTTTAGCATTGCTTCATTCACAAAATTCATTAATTCATCATTTGAACAATTACGAAGATCCTCATAATGAGAGATTTTATTATTCTGACAGGAAGAGCTACTGACCGGAGAAATGGTGTCATTAGCTTGGGTAGCTAGGGCCATTTTGCTTGCATTCAACATATTGAGCCTCCAAATGTACTCTAACAAAGCCATTCTAAAATATTTTTATAAATATAATTGTATAGAATTAAACTAAGGGAAATAAATTTTCCCATTGGACCTAGTTAATCATCACAAACATATGTAACATATATTCTACAATCTAATTGACAAATTGTGTTTGTTCATCTCTCTCTTGATACAAGATTTGTTGATGTTTAGTTTAGTCCCAAGAGTATTCTAGAAAGTTTTCTAAATTTGAGAAGTGATTAATGAATCTCTATATGATATGATTTTCTATACCACTCCATGGTTTACAACCATTTTTTTCACATAAATCTAAGAAATTTCAACTACATCTACCATATCTCTACTAGGTGAAAATTATATTACCTTGGTAAGTTAATATACTGTAGCTAAAATTGTATTATTCTTATACTAAGTCCTAGGATATTCTTGTTCTAAAATACAAGGATGCCACACTAAAGTTCCATTAAAGTATATTGTATGGATACAACAATATTATTTGATGATTATTTTCTACCTTCATCCATTAACAATCCATACACTTAGCTTAAAAATTTTTGACATCCTTCTTCATTTTAGGCCAATAGTAAAAAATTAAGCTCCATATACATTTTTCCTACTCCTAGATACATTGCATAAGAAGTCTTGTGACCTCCTTGAAGGATAAAGCCCTTCAATTTTTATTATATTGGGATCACAAATCATTACTTGTATCTTAAAAGACCACCCTTGATGGAATATTCACCATCTTGAATAATCTCTCTATACTCTCCCTTGTTTAATTATGACATTTTTTTCTTTATATTCTCATTTTTCTTTGTCTTAGCACATGTCCATATACACAAATTATTCTAAACTACTGCCATGGAATTAAATTTTGGCCTCCTACTTAAAGCATATAATAGCTTGTTTTTCTTCCCTTAAATATATGATATCCCAAATTCATACTCAATAATTTCATCCATATTTATTTGTGCATTCAAAATAGGTTGAGTGAACAAGTATTTTAAACTTTGATGATTAGTCTCAAGATTAAATATTTGCTCAATCAAATAATGCCTTCACATTTATAAGGAATTAAAAACAAATACAAACTTTAAATAATGGGTTGGATAATTATATTCATGGTCCTTAAAATTTCTTTACTCTTGCATAAATAATTCACTTAGCCCTTCCTTGGATGCATCTACACAAACAATGAAGTCATTCTCCATGTCTAGTATCAATAGCATTGGTGTTCAAGTCAATCTCTATTTTATCTCCTTAAATGCCTCTTCATATTTTTCTTTCTAAAATAATATATTTTTCTTTTTTCAAGGAATTGGTTGGATTTAAGATCTATGAAGAATTCTCAATATATCTATGGTAATAACCTACTAACCCCAAAAATATCTAAAACTCAAGGTCATTTTTGAGTATTGACTTATTCAATATTGCTTTATTTTTTTCTCTCTATATAATATATTTAGAAATAATTTTGTCAAGATACTAGATCATTTTTTGAAGGAATAAGAACTTGGATAAGTTCATGCATAATTTGTTCTCTCAAAGATATTGCAATACAATAAAAATATGCCTGTCATGTTCCTTTATATTTTATGAGTAGATTAAAATATCATATATAAACACAATGATGAACTTGTCCATATATGTTTTTGAAGACATAACTCATGAGGTTCATGAATTCTATGATAGCATTGGATAATCTAAATGACACAACCACAAAGTCATAATGGCTACATCTAGCTTGGAAGGTAATCTTAAAATATCTTCCTCTTTTACCTACATTTGGTGATATCATAATCTCAAGTTTGTCTATTAGAACACATTTGATACCTTCATTTGATCAAACAAATGTACTTGTGATAAGGGGATTTATTTTTTATGGTACCTATATTTAACTCTTTGTAATCTATACACAACTATATATTGCCATCATTATTCTTCACAAAAAATAACTAGTTCTCCCCATGGTGATACAATCAACTTAATAAATCCCTTCTCCACTAGTATTTACATCTACATTTTCAATTCATTAAGTTTAAGTATAATCATTATTTATGGTTCTATTAACACTAGCTCAATTTCTAGTTTGAGATCAATAGTAAAATCAAATGCCTTATGAGTTAACAGTCATGTCAAATCTTCTAAAATACATCTATGTACTCTTGCAAGAGGGGATGATCCATTAAGGACATTTTTTTTATTTGCAACACTATTATGATTGCATATAATTGACACACACACCTAAACTCTCTTTAGATCTTAGTTGCAGAATGATTTTTAATGAGATTGGTTGACTTATCCTTTGAATAACCATAAAATTTTCCTAATCACTTGGACAAATTACTAATTTTTGTTGATATTTTTGCTTTTTTGATAGTAAGATTTTATATTATATTAATTTTAAAAAGAAAGTGCACTCGTCTGCTTAGCAGGAAACATCACCAACTGACCAAAACCCTTCAACTATCAAACTATTCGCGTCTATTACAGAAGACATATTCAAAGCAAAATTTATGCAAAATTGACATTACCGCTGCCATAACCAAAGATACTAAACATGAATACCCCCATCAAACTATAACAAAATTTTGTGAAGAAAGGAAAGCACACAATTCACAGAAACCCATTGAGATTGGAAAAGGACGCAAAATCCTCCACCCATTCAAATCCACCAGCCGCCATTAACCCCAACAACTTCTTAAGGTACTCCACCACCACAACCACGATCATTCGATGGTGCATGAGAACTGTGCCACTCAAATCTAAGAGGAATGGAAAGAATTTGACCGCCTCATCTAAGTTCCATACGAGCTCCAAATTCCTAAGACGCAAAATCCCCATACCAATTATCGCCGCTTTCAAAGTCTCCTCCACACCAGCCACCAAGTCTTTATGAAACAACCGGACCAATAACTCCTTCACTTCCGCCTTTGGTACTCGGCTATCAAGAAGGGAAGCCAAAAAATGTGAAGAAATATGAGCATTATCCCTCTCGTACTCATTCTGCTCAATGTGGCCTCTCCCCACAACCATCTTTACTACTGCAACCACGAGAGGATCATTGTTGAGAAAGACACGCTTTAACGTTTGGTCCGTTATCTCATAGAACGCGACATGTCTAGTTTTTTCCCTCAGAGAAATTGGAGTGTCGACACTGAACCATGCCAGACCCTCCACCGAAACTACAATTACAAATTTTGAATGCCCAGCTAAAGCCATCCTCAGATGACTCTAGAAGTCGAGCAAAGGCTGTCCACCAACTCTCCACCTTCCACAACTTGCCTACACCAGAAAGCTAACTTTGCAACAAAACTGACACCTACAATCATAAATAGAGCCAGCGGTAGCCAATCAATCCCAACTTCCCATGAGCCAAACAACATTGGGAAACCATCTAGCCTAGGGGCCTTCTCAGGGTGTAAACCAAAATTAGTTGCTTTAATTTCATCTTTCAAGAAGCTAGCATTTAGTGCCTCCATTTGTGGACCAAAGACCAGAGCTGGAATATTCCCTAAAATTACATTCTAAGCTTCCAAATTGGAGCCCTCCCAATCATTTAGAAGATTTCTAAAGTACTCCACTATCGAGTCTTTGATTTCTTGAGGCTCCTCTAGAAGGCGACCCTCAAAACCTTTTATGCTTGCATTCTTGTTGATTTTCCGACGAACCTTGGTGGAGTTGTGAAAATATTTTGGTATTCCTATATCCACTTTAAGCCAAATTTTCTTGTATTTTTCCCTCCAAAATAATTCCTCCTTAGCCAACAAATCATTTAATTTCAAGGTCAAGGCCTTCTCTTGCTAAAAACTATCATTGTCCATCCCTTGGCTAATGACAACTTTAGTTAGACTTTCAAACTCATCCTCAGTCTTAATCCGCTCATCAAAGATATTTTTAAACTGGTCCTTATTCCACTGTCTTAATTGTTGCTTGACATAATTCAATTTTTCCACTATATTAAACATCTTTGTTCCACCCGGGTTGCATTCCAAACCATTATTGTTTAATCAATTCCAAAATATTCTGATCTTTGAACCACATCAGTTCCACCTTAAACAGGCATTGAACTGGCCCCTTCAACCCTTTGATTACCAATTGGATAGGAAAGTGATCAGATCCCACCCCTGCATTGATTTTGCTATCCATAGTGAAAGGGAAGGCACCCAAATTCCCTTTAAAGAAAAATCTATCAAGCTTATCCACAATTCTACAAAAGTCTTTCCTTCTATTGGTCCAAGTAAAGCTTCCATTCCCAATTTGCAACTCTACCAACGAATTTCTCTCTACAAAATGTTGAAAATATTTTTGTGATTGAAGAACTCTACCCAACCCCCCTTTTTTATCTGCAGGCCTTAAAATAGCACTAAAATCTCCCCCCAGAATATAAAATTCTAACCCAGGATGGCTAAGTAAATGATCTAGCTCATGCCACACTTACCTTTTTTGTAAATAAGAAGAAGGACCATAAACATTAACAAGTAGGAAGTGAAGGTTAGAGATTAAACTCCTTACCAGGAAAGCCAACCAGTTTCGGTTAGACTCGACTTCTTCCACTAATACCGTTTGGGGATTCCAAATAGTAATCAAACCTCCTGATGTCCCATTAGCGCCCACTCCTAGCCATTTCAAGTATTTCAACTTTTTGTTGAACTTGGTCAAATCCTGATCTTTAAGTTTAGTCTCTTGGAGAAGAACTAATACCACTTGACAAGCTTCAATATGGTGCCTTATTAGGCTCCATTTGTTAGGGGCGTTGAGACCCCTAGCATTCCACATGAGGAGCCTCATTGTTGTTTGAGAAGAGTCTCGCTCTTCCCTACTTTCATCATAAAGTCAATTTTATTTTGACCATTTGCTTCTCCATCTCATTTATGTTTTTTTCTAATTTGGAATTCTTCCCCATTTCTTATTCTCACCACAGTCCAAAGTGGTTTTAAACAAGTCCTTCTGACAAATACCCAACTTAGTCCTTGTTGACTCCAACCTTAGAGTTGATTTCCTTTTCTTCCCAGATTGGGATCCATTGCCTTCAGCGCAATCTGCTACTTCTTCAGTCTCCTGACCAAAGCGAATGTCATCCAGCATTTCCCCATCTTCAAAATCCTAGGCACCACTCTTAGTTGCTTCAGCCAGCTCTACCAATTATTTGCCTACCTCAATCAAAGAGTTCAACTCCACATTTTGACAATCTTCCCCCAAAATTTCTAGAACCTCTGAGATCTTATCATCCAAAACTGAGTTTTTATGAGTGTCCTGTTCCACCACATCTTCTTACATTGGATCTACTGTGTGGGGGAAGGAATCCTATACCAAAGGCTTGGGATGAGGAGTAGAAATATCCCGACCACTATTAAGTTTTGACAAAGGAGAACTTCGTATCACCAATGGCTCTACCCCTCTAACAACCCCTGACTCCTTTGGTTTAATCTTAGTATTCGCTTCTATCACAATCTCAATGCGTGATGAAGAAGCCTCAGCCTCCCTTACTTTACCGGCTTTGAGAAGCAAAGATCTACAAACCAAAGGTCACACCAAAGAATGGTTGGCAAAAGAATCTACCTAAAGCTTCTTAACCCAAATCCCATAATCTGATATTAATAAAATTTCTTCATAAATATGCCACATCGAACTATTTTCTACACATATCCTCACATTGGTAGAAGCCTCCTTCACATCATTCTGCTCTTTTGCACATACGAAGGTGCCTAGATGATTTCTATTCTCCTCTAAAATACTAGACTCCCAATATTCCAATGGTAGATTCGAGAGTCTATACCATTCCTGCACTGACTCCATTACATGGCTTGAAGTATTAAAACCCACAACCCACCGACGTAGATAGAAGCCACAACCATCAAGAACCCAAACCCCATCAACGATCTCATCCCTTAGCTTTCTAGTCGGCCACACGACTAGAAAGAACCCATTTTGAAGAATGTTAAACTGTAGATCTGAAACCCAACGCTCCTTCCACCACTTAACTAAATAATCCCATTTCAAAGAGGTTCCATACCATTTTGAAATCATCCCTAGGTTTTCCAACCGCAACACCTTCGCTTGTAGCTTTACGAAACTAACAACCAAAGAAGCTCGGCCTCCCGGTATCATTTTTCCTCCCATAGAGGCTACAACTTGAGTCTTTCTAGACTCTGAATCTTCCCTCACCTCCTCCCATTCCATTTGTGGTCATTTTTGTTTCCAAACAATTTTAGCATTATTTGGATGATGATTAGGGTTTTGACCCCTACCTTCTTGATCCTCCATCCTTGGAAAACCACCATTCCCTTTATCACCTTTGTCTTGTTGATGAGGCCGTCTAAACTCTTCATTCCTATAAGCACCTCTTCCATTACGACCTCTAGATCTAGGCCCCTCCCCGATGTTGGCCATAAACCCCAAAATCTTTTCCTCCTCACCCTATAACGAACGGTTGTTCACATGAGGTCTTGCCCATCTATCTGAGTGCCAAATATCATCAATATTCACCTGTCTATGCTCACCCCTACCATCCAACCCACACACTTTCCTTCGCCCTACTACTGACCGTTGTAGACCTCTGAAACCACGCGCCATGAAAGAGATTTTTTTTTTTCAATTACTGTTTGATATTTTATTTTAACTTTATGTTTCTCAAGCCAATATATTCCTACCATAAAATCATAAGGACTTAATTGGGTGATAAGATGACATTTTATTTTTTGAAGGTCCAATTTAAGGAGACAATATTTATATTGATTGTCAAATACTTTTCCAGTACTTTAGGATAATTCTATAATATCCAAGTTAGCAAAGAGTAAGCTACTTATCTCAAATTTTATAATAAAAGATGTGGGTATAAAGATACCAAATGCACCCAAGTAAACTAAAACACATATAGGCTTAGTTCTTGTCATATACAATAATTCTATCATATGATGTTTTGGTGCTTAGATAACCATCTCTCTATGGATGAAACATGAATATTATGGTTTAGTTATGTGTTCACTTTCAAAGAATATTTTCCCATTACCTTTAGCTACATTATTTGAGGAAAAATTCATTCATAATGGGATACTCCATAATTAATACATGAGATTGATGTGACATTTCATTTATTACTTGGTCTTGTCAAATTATTTATTTGATTTTGGTTACTCAAACCTTAAAATTATTGGCTTGTTGAGAGGATTTCGTTCTAAAAAATTTGATGTTCCTCCCTTTAGAATCTACAAGTCCTTACCCAAATTCATAGCCTCTCTTTCAATGAACTTATCATGACTAAGAATTATATTTTGTTTTGTCTTGATACTAGTTATTTTCCTCACACTCCTTAAAACTATTTCATCATTCTATTTGTTTAATCTCAACATAGTCTTTATAATTCTTCTACTAGTGGAGCAATATGGGTTGCATCAAATAGTATTCTTTCTTCCATTAATTACACCTTTCATTTGATCTCTTTGGGGTGACTCACTAATATCAATTTACCTCAGTTTACCCATATTAAAAGTATACTAAGTACTTTAATAGGATCAATAATTGGACTTATACTTTAATTATACCATGTTGTATTTTCTTAGGGAGTGGAATTCATTTATTTTGGGTAGTGTAATAGGACACAATCAAGTATTATTTTGGAACTATTCATTAAACTATTCCTAGGTTACATTATCACTACTCATACCTAGCATATCTTCCTAATGAGAGCACCACAATATAGAATCATCAATGATATAGTAAATGAAAATATTTTCCTCATTATTATTTATGATTTGGATGTTGAATAGCCTATAAAAATGTTCCTACTATCCATGCTTAGCCTACATCCCAAAACTATAATTTTTAAATTTAGTTAGTATTACATCTTGAGTTTTTGAGAAAAATATTTAGATTTCTCTAATGTTCCTTTAGCTTTCGAATATCTTTATTTTGGAATATGTGTCTATGTTCTACCATCTATCTTCCTTGGTTCTAATTAAGTATAATTCAATCCCTCAATTTCTATAGTATATAAAGTATTTCTTCCATAATTTCCCTTCGTAGCTTTGTTTTCATCTAGTCTTCTCCCTCTCCTTTATAATACATCAATTCTTCTTTCTCTATCATAGGATCTCTCATATATATATAGAAACATCAAGGTCTTTCTTCTATCATCATAATCTCTCTAGATCACACATCCTTGTTATTTTCACTAATAGAATATTCACATAGTTATTCCTTAAATCACTTTATAAAAAGGAAAAAAAATCTTCATGACCAATTAGGCCATTATATTTTAACCATGCTCGTATACCATGTGTGAGACACCATTTAAAGCTACCTAAAAATAAGTGAAATTTATTTTATTCTATTCTAATTGATTATATACATACTGGCATTAATCCATTAATTATATCAAGTAATGATAACTTAAACAAAAATGAGTTCCTTGGGTGAGTCATTATAATTTTATCTTGAATTTGACACATTAAAACCTTTAGGTCTATAGTAGTATTAATCATTGACAATGATATCTAGGTATAATTAAATTGTTAGTTAGATACTATCACATATTAATTAGCTATGGATTCGCTGCACAATTGATTATAAGAATATATTTCGTTAAGGTGGTATATCCCTCTCTTTCTTTTCTTGGTAGTGAATTCTTATGTTATTAATAATAACACCAACACTAAATTTATTTCTTGTAGGTTCATAATTATAATTACGTCCTCATAGTATGGCATCAATAGATATGATGTGTCAAAACCTTGGACCCCCAAGGAGTTGTTAGACAAAGCTATAAGATTGCATTGAATAGTACATCTCTTACCTAAAAAATGATCTTCATAATCTTAGGGGAGTGTTCAAGGGTTATCAATCCTATTTCTATATCATTGATCAATGAAGGGATA
The DNA here is from genome assembly GCA_007258455.2 of Sequoia sempervirens. Lineage (NCBI taxonomy): Eukaryota > Viridiplantae > Streptophyta > Pinopsida > Cupressales > Cupressaceae > Sequoia > Sequoia sempervirens. Next base: position 281,761 of record VDFB02101418.1, on the reverse strand, counting down.
AGTCACCATGACATCAATAGAATAAATATTGAAGACCTTTATCCTAAGTAATAACCATTTCATAATCTAGTATATGATTTATTGATCTATAATATCTATACAAAATCATGAAAAAATTTTAAGGATTGGGATAAGAGTACACGACTTAATACTTTGATATAAACTTACCTTAGCTGAATATTAGGAGATCACCATGAATTACTATCAAGAATTCATGTGATAGCATAACAATTCATATTTTAACCATTAATGATCAATAGGTTAGCATTGATGAGGGTATAATTTATTGTACTTAGATATCCCTTGGATGACTCATCCATTATAGAGAGATTTAATAGAATCCAAATGATTGAATAATCAGACCCATTAGTAGGGGGCTAATACAAGGGAGATATAAATTCATACTTTCATGTCATAGGCATTCACTACTAAGGCTTTCTATCTCAAATATCCTATTTTTTACAACCTCCTTACTAGAAATTTTGATAAGTATTAAAAAAATTGAGCCACATGCTACATGCATTATGTCATTGCCTTAACAGGTCAATGCAAGATCATGGGGGTCCAAACTAGGACCTTAAGTGGCAATGAAAATTTAGAACAACAGAGTTAGGCAACTTGATATAAAAATTTGAATAGGTTATTAACATAATTTAAAAAATATGTAAGAACAAAATTTGTAGAAAATTGAATGTAGTTTCTAAGCTACTATTCCCTTTTTAGAAAAAGTAAATCTATTTAGTGAAAATTTGAAATTTCAATGCAGTAGTACTAAATTTTTAGGAAAAAAATAAAAAGCAGATGTATGTCTGACCAACCTAAGTACAAGCAAAAAATTATATTTTTTTGAAACTTTCAATATAAGTAGAGGACACATGCCTAGATGTGGTGCATTTTTTTGTGATTTTCTCCAAGTAAATAATTAGTTAAGAATTTTTTATTAGAACTTTTTAAAAAAATTTAAAACTTGTTTGTCTAACCATCATAACTTGGTCAAAAAATTATGAAATTCATTTTTTTTATCCTATAGTAAGGGAAGCATAGAATGTGCCACATCTTTTGGATTCAAAAAATGTGAAATCGTTTGAGTATTATAGATGTTTTTCAATCAGCCTATAAATCAGAACTTTAGTTATAATGCATGTAGAAAATCAATAATAATTATCAATTAAATTCAAAATAAGGCATATCTTATATTGGTGGAAAGTTGACAATTTGGTCAATAAACCCTTTTCGTTTCATCAAATTTGGATAAAAAAAGTCGTTAGCCACAAGGGTGAACTATAAAAAACTAAGGAAATTTTCTAAACAGGTTTTTACAGTTGACTTTCCAAGTATGACACCCCCAAGCCAAGGAAAACTCAAGGGAAACCCCAAGGCTACAAATTTTGTCAGACAAAATGTATATCCATTTGAAACAGGTATCAATTTTGAAATGGATATCAGTTTTAAAAAATAAAAAGGACATCCATTTTGTTGAAACAAGTACCCATTTTCATGTCTTCAAAATAGATATCCATTTTGAAAAACAAAATGGATATTTGTTTCTCAGAAATAAGTGCCCATTTGTATGTCTTAAAAACAAATATATGTTTTGGGCTTCTTAGAAATAAGTACACATTTGTATGCCTTAAAAACAAATATCTATTTTAAAAATCCCAAAAAACCCTCTTTAGTAAAATGGGCATAAATTTTGTGTTTCTTATCAAAATTATGATTTTTTTTACAAGCATTGGAAAGGTGAATTAGAGCTCTACGCAATGGACTAGGTAATGTTTCTAGATTATGAACAAAAAAAATATAATCATTTTAACTTCATATTTCATTTTTGAAACATCAAATGCTCACTACTTTCACACACAAAGTCCCTTTTTCATAATTTTTTTGTAACAATCATCTCAAAATACTTGAAACATTAAAAAAATGTAATCAATAATGAAATATTTATTTTTTTTGTAGTGAGGAGATGAATAAGTCTTCATAAATCATTATATATATCTATGCCTTTCTCTACCTCTCTATATTTCACTATGTCTCCCCTTAAGCTTTGTACCTATCTCTCCACTTGTCTCTCCCTCCCTCTCCCCCTCTGTTTTTACCTCTTTATACTTCTCCATCTCAATCTATTGAATCTAGACTTATCTATCTACATCTCCATCCTCCCTCCTTCCTTCTCTCTTTGTCCCTCTTTAGACCTATATTTATCACTCTCTCTTTCTCTCTCCTTGAGCTCTAAACCTATCTCTATGCCTCTCTCTCCCTCATTACCTCTATTTTTGTCCCTCTTTAGATCTCTCTCTTTCTCTCTAGACCTATCTCTCTACCTATTTTCCTTCCATCCTTCCCTCTCTACTTAACTCAATCTTAACTTTCCCTACCCCCTAGCTATCTCTCTATATCTCTCCCTCTCAACTCTTGCTCTCTATATACCTACCTCTCCCTCCTTCCCTATCTCTCTCTCTCCCCTAAGCTCAAGACCTATCTCTCTACCTCTCCCTTGATTTCCTCTCTCTTTGTCCCTCTTTATACCTCTTTGTATTTTAGTAAACCCAATAAATCTCATACAACCTAGTATTCTTATATGGTTTCTTATTCATATTAGGGTTTCTTAGATCTATACTTTTGTGATATTTATATCTCAATTTTATATTCGAAACTCTTTTCATGCCCAATTCTTCATCAATTTTATATTGTTACATATTTCTCTATTATCTTGATTATGAAATCAATTTTACTTACCATACCCATCCTTGGAAACCACATTAGGGTTTCATTTTCACATTTGATACATCATTACTTTTTCAATATATAAGTGTACCTTTTGGATTTATTTTTCCTCTCTCCCTCTCCACCTCTCCCTATTTATATATTTATCTATTCTCTCTCCCTCTCCCTCTCCCTCTCCCTCTCCCTCTCCCTCTCCCTCTCTCTCTACTTGTCTCTCTCCCTTTCTCCTCCCCTCTATCTTTCTCAAGTCATATCTATCTCAATATATCTCTCCCTCTTTCTATCCTTCTCCTCTCTCCCTCTTTCCCTATCACTCCTACATAGAGTAGAGAGGGAATTTGAGAGGAAGATAGATGGAAGTATAGAGGGAAGGTAAGAGAGGTAGAGATATAAGAGATATAAGAGATGTAGATATATCTAAAGGGATAGGGAGGGGGAATGAGGAGGGATGGAGTGAGGGGTAGGTAAAGAGAGATACAGAGAGAAGTAGAGAGGAAGGGAGGAATGAAAATGTAAAGATATAGATGTATGGTGGGATGGATATATGGAGAGGTAGGTAAATAGAGAGGAAGATGGAGATGGGAGATAAAGAGAAGTAGAAACAAAGAGAAAAGGGTAAGTCAGGAGGGATAGTTGAAGGAGAGGTAGGTAGAGAGAGGGAGAGTGAGGGGATATATAGAGAAGTACATAGGGAAGGGGGGAGAGAGGTAAGGTGGGAGGGATGGAGTGAGAGGTATTAGAGAGGGAGAGGGTCAAGGGAGATGGATAGAATTAGAGAAGGAAGGGGAGAGAGAGAGTTATTGAGAGAGGGAGATGCAAAGGGGGAGAGAAAAGGATGGAGAGAGGGAAAAAGGGAGAGAGGGAGGGAGAGGTAGGTAACGAGAGATTAGGGTGGGAGTGATAGAGGGATAAGTAGGTAGAGAGAGAGGGTGAGTGGAGATATAAAGTAGAGAGGGAAGATGAGAGAGAGGTAGAGAGGAGAGAGGGTGAAGAGAGATATAGAGAGATATCTAAAGGGAGAGAGGGGAATGAGGGAGGGATGGAGTGAGAGGTAGGTAGAGATAAGTAAAGAGGGGATATAGAAAGAAGAAAAGAGGGAGGGAGGAAGGGAGAGGTAGAGATAGAGATAGAGAGGTAGGGTGGGAGGAATATATGGAGAGGTAGGTAGACAAAGAGGAAGATTTATATGGGAGATAAAGAGAATTAGAAACAAAGAGAGAAGTAAGGTTGGAGGGATAGAGGGAAAGATAGGTAGAGAGATGGAGGGTGACCACATTACCTCTCTCTATCTTTGTCTCTACTTATCTTTATCTCCCATTTGCATCTACATATTTGTCTACCTACCTCTCCCTATATCCCTCCCACCCTACCTCTATATCTCTATCTCTTTCTTCCTTCTTGCTTCTCTACTTCTATTTATATCCCCTCTCTATTTATTTCTACCTACCTCTCACTCCATCCCTTCCTCACTCCCCCTCTCTCCCTTTAGATGTCACTTTGTATCTCTCTTCACCCTCTCTCTCCTATCTACCTCTCTCTCACCTTCCCACTCACCCTCTCTCTACCTACTTCTCCCTCTATCCTTCCCACCCTACCTCTCTCATTACCTACCTCTCCTTCCCTCTCTCTCTCTCTCCTTCCCTCTCTCCTTTTTACTCTCCCTATCCCTCTCCCTCCCTATATACCTCTCTCTCTCCTTTACTCTCTACTTCTCCATATCTCCCCTCACCCTCTCTCCCTACATCTTACTCTAGAACTCCCACCTTACCCCTCTCTCCCCTTCCCTCTATACTTCCCTATGTTGAAAAAGACAACTGAGAGGGGGAGTGAATCAGTTGTAGCTAATTTAAACTTTTTAAAAAATTCAGTAGAACTTATATCAATCACAAATTCTTAACTCTGCTAGAATGATTAAACATTAAGTGCAAGTGCAGAAGCTGGAAATCATCACAAAAACACACTAACACTAGATTTACGTGGAAAAAACAATAAGATAAAAACCACAATGAGGATTAACTCACACTATAGAGAATATCAAAATCGATTACAAAGGCTCATTTTCTAAGAAAATGCTCATTGCCAAAACAAGGACTCATTGTCTGGATCAAGACTCACTGTCCAACAGGGTTAATCACTCGGAGGGCTCACTGCCATAAAGATACAAAGAAGATAGAAGATATATGTTATAGAGAGAAGACAATCTCAATGCAACAGAGATTTCCACCACAATTTACTCAACCACTTGAAGACATGCATGAATGATAGAGTACACCTTCATCTCACTGCATCCAAAAACTTAGCATTTAGACTTCGTACTGATCTGCCACACTCACATCACAAACACACACACACACACACACTAATTCACATATATTTCTTTGTACTTATCTCTTTGTACATCTTTCATCGATAACTCATCTTGTATTTATACCATCTTCAACTTTGAAACATATCCAAAGTTGGCCATCTATCATTAAATTCAAATTAGGTCAGTGCCAAAACATCCTAGGGTGGAATTAGAATGATGGAAACCCAAAAAAACTCTTGACGAGGACCCAAATAGGTCCCAACATGCTTCATCAACTTCAAAGGTAGTGTTCAACACAAGGTCATCCAAACCAATGTAAAACACATAGAACAATTAAGCACACACAACCTTTAACACGATCAAATCCTTCCAGACACCAAAATTATCTTCAACATGATCATAAAACTTAACTCTAGAGCTGCAAGTCATAAGACTTAACCAAAAGGAAATCCTGGCCAACAACATTTCTTCCAAACCTCAACCAGAAACACAAAAAACCACAGTTCACAATTGGTGAACATAACTCACATTGTTCAATGAATCAGAAGCCAAAAATTTGGATATAGTAGCTTCCAACAACCATGATCAACATATCTAAAACACACAACCATAGAAGCAAAACCTAGAGAAAAACCTGAAGCAACCACTGAACACCTCCAACCTTTCTTCATTACAATCTTCTCAATATCGTTAACATATACAGCTAATAACCTGCATCCATGACATCAATGACAACAACAACTAGTTGATAACCAATTGACCAATCAACATCAATGACAACACCTTCATTCTTGCAACAATCTCCCCTTTGTCATTGATGGCAATGCATGATGTGAAAAACCATCAAAGACAACATACTAGGTCTAAACACACTTCTCGTGATTTTTTTTGTTTCTCCCCCTTAGTAGATAATATTTTTCATATGATACTTTTCTTTTTCACATCTTCTTCCTCTCCCCCTTTGACGTCAATGGCAAAGGCAAAGGATATTTTACATTGATATCCCCTTTGACATTAAAAACATAATACTCATACAATGAGAACACATGACACTACCTGCTCCCTCTAAGAGGTAGCCACCAAAACATCAGTCCAGAAGAAAAATAGATCCATAGACCCACTAGAATTATGCATCTCCATATGCATCTAGTTCAAGAAAGGAGGGGCAATGACCCCTAACTTCTCTCAGAGATACTCAAAAGTATCTTTAGGAAGAGCCTTCATAAATATATCAATAATTTGATCCTTCATAGGGACATACTCAAGCTTTACTTCATTCTCCACAACCTTCTCTCTCAAGAAATGATACCTACTAGATATATGCCTTGTCCTCGAGTGCATCATTGGGTTCTTTGAAATGTAATTGCACTTGTGTTATCACAAAAGATAAAAATAGGATCATTATACACAACTGTGATATCTTTCAATGTTTGTTTCATCCATAGAACTTGTGTATAGAAAGATGCAACAACAATATACTCAGCTTCAGCAGTAGATAAAGAAACTAAATCTATCTTTTTACTCACCCATGCCACCAATCTGCAACCAAGAAATAATTCACCACCACTTGTACTTTTTATTTCATCTACACATCGAGCCCAATTTGGATCTATATAAACACTTATTGTAAAGTTAGTATCCCTAGGATACCATAAGCCATAATCTAATGTGTCATTCAAGTATCTGAATATTCTTTTGACAACTTAGCAACATGTGTTTCCTTAGGATCTTCTTGAAATCTAGCCACAAGACATACAACATGCATAATATTCGATCTAGTAGTAGTCAAATACAATAGTCCACCAATCATAGATCTATATTTATTCTAATCAGCCTTAGGTGAATTATCATCTTTACCTAATTTGCAACTAGTCACCATAGGAGTGCATACTAGTTTGGAACCATCCATCCCAAACTTTTTCAACATCTTTTTCACATACTTAAACTGTGAAATAAAAATTCCTTTCTCTATTTGATTAATTTGTAGCCCAAGAAATAAATTCATCTCTCCAAACATAGACATCTCAAATTCTTTTTGCATTTCTTCCACAAATATTTTCCACATAGTTTCATTTCCTCCAAAAATAATGTCATCAACATATACAACCACAATCAATATTTTGTCAATTTCAATTTTAAAATATAGATTACTATCTGCCATATCTTTATTGAAACCTTGTTGAATCAAGTACCTATCTATCCTTGCATACCAAGCTCTAGGAGCTTGCTTTAATCCATATAAAGCTTCCTTCAATCTTCAAGCCATATCCGGTTGATCTAACAATTGAAAACCTTCTGGTTGTTCCATGTAGACCTCTTCTTCTAACTCACCATTCAAAAATGTAGACTTGACATCCATCTGATAGACCTTGAAATATTTATGAGAAAAAAATGCTAAGAACATCATGATTTCTTCCATTCTTGCCACCGGAGCAAAAGTATCTTGAAAATATATGCCTTCTACTTGTGAGTAACCCTTACACACAAGCCTTACTCTTTTTTTCTAGTCACTTTTCCATTCTCATTTAACTTATTTTTGAATACCCACTTTGATCCAATATTTTTTTTGTTTGTCGGTCTTGGGATCAATTCCCAAGTTTGATTCTTCTCAATCTTCATGAGTTCTTCTTCCATAGCTTCCATCCAATGCTCATCTTTACATGCTTCACTTACAGTTTTTGGTTCAATCTTAGAAAGTAAACACAGATTTACCTTGCCAACAACAGTTCTGCTTCTTGTCAATACTCCTTTTATCTTGTCTCCAATGATCTGGCTTTCTGAATGATTCTTCTACACATATATAGGTGTCTTAGGGGACGCCACTGGAGCTTCTTCTTCTTTTTCTTCATTTTTCTTCTCTTGCTCATCATTTTCTTGTTCTTCCACAACTTCTTCAATCCTTATGCAATCAAGTTCATCAGATACATATCCATCAACATTAATTGAATTCTTCATTGCTTCATCAACCTTGACATTTGTACTTTCTACAATCTTCCTTAATCTTTTATTGAAACATCTATAAGCTTTGCTTTTAGTAGAATATCCAAGAAAAATTCCTTCATCACTTCTTGCATCAAACTTTCCTAAATTTTCTTCATCTTGTCTGATATAACATTTGCTTCCAAATATCTTGAAATAATTAACAGTAGGAATTCTTCCACACCATAGCTCATAGGGGGTCTTTCTACTATTTTCTCTTGCTTGAACTCAATTGAATACATAAACAACAATATGAATAGATTCTCTCCAGTAAACTTCTGGTAGACGGGTTTTAGTAATCATTGATCTAGCGGCCTCTTGAATTGTTTTGTTCTTTGTTTCAACAACTCCATTCTGCTGAGGAGTTCTTAGAGTAGATAACTTTCTTTTTATTCCAATCACTTCACAAAACATATTAAACTCATGGGAGGTGAATTCACCACCTCTGTCACACCTTAAGAATTTTATCCTCAAATTTACTTCATTCTCAACCATAGCTTTGAATGTCTTGAATCTATCTAATACATCAGCTTTCTCTCTAAGAAATCTAACCCATGTACACCTAGAATAATCATCAATCAAAATCATAAAGTACCTTTCACCTTGTAGACTTCTCACTCTTGTAGAACCATAGATCTGTATGAATTAAATCCAGTAGTCCAATAGTAGATTGTTCCTTTGATCTATAATGGTTTCTTTTTTTCTTTCCAAATTGACAATTCCTACAAATAGCATTAACAAGCTTTGTAATCGTTGGTAAATCTGTCACGGCATGAACTACACTAATCCTCACCAAGTTATCAAAAATCATATGACACATTCTCTAATTCCACAACCAACTATCATTAATCTTATTCATAAAGCATTGTCCATCAATACCCTTAAGTTGATAGATATTTCCTTTAGATTTCTTTCCTGCAACAATCACTATTCTAATTTTTTTCCTGATCTCATTTATTTCATCCTTAAATACAAGATTATATCCTTTACTACACATCTTTCCAACACTCAAGATATTATTCCTTAAACCCTAACATAGTAGACATCATTAGTATTATGCTTTCCATCAAAACTTACTAAACCTATCCCACAAATCTTAGCACCAATATCATATCCAAACATAACTAAGCCTCCATCATACTTTTCAAGTTTAACAAACTTACTCTTATCACCAATAATGTGATGTGAACAACCACTATCAACAACCCAATATTTATTTTCATGTTTAGCATGTAGGGAAGAGATTACAGTACCTTCATTTTTCTCCTTCTTCGGAGGCCATTCCTTCACCTATTTTTCAGAATTAGCAGAAGTAGGTTCATATTTTATAGCCAATAACAAGCATTCATTCTCATCAAGATCTCCATAATCATATTCCTCATCAGATATACTAGCATCCTCATTCACATAATATGCTTTGTTGATCTTCTTACCTTTCTTTTCTTTCTCATATCTTTGTTTATTCCTCTTAGCTCTTCTTGGACACCTCGAAGCATAGTTTCCTATTCCTCCACAACTAAAGCATTTAAAGGGTAACTTACCTTCATACTTTTCGGAGTCTTTCTTCATCCTTCTCACAAAGTTAGCTTCTACTTCATCAAGACTTTCCTCATCTGAATCTTTAGCTTTTGTAGCCTTAAAAGAAGTTTCTGATTTGGATTCATTTCTCAAATTTGGCTTTCTCATCTCATAAGATGTTAGAGTTCCTAACAATTGATCTTCAGTGTAAGTCTTGTAATCTATATGTTCTTCAATAACACATACCTTTTCACTGTAAGCATCAGGGAGAGTTCTAAGAATCTTCTTTAAAATCCTAGATTCATTTATTGTAGCACCAAGTCCTCACAAATTCTAGCTACTACCTCATCCAGTCTCTATACTTAAGCTTTAACATTCTCATCTTCAAACATATATAGGAGCTCAAAATGTGTCTCCAAGTTCTACAACTTTTCCTCTTTAACCCTTTCATCTCCTTCATGTGTCTTTTCCAAAGCATCCCAGACTTCCCTAGTAGTCTTCAAATTTTGAACTTTAATCAAATCAAAATGTACAAGACTATTCTTCAAAATGTACTTCGCCTTATTGTTCGCTTCATGTGCCTTGATCTCATCAACCATACTCAGACCATTAGCAAGAGGAGTATAATTATTCTTGTAAGATTTCTCCACATCATATCCACAGTACTCTAGATATTCTTCCATCAATATTTTCCAGATAGCATAATTAGTTCCATTGAACCTCAGATAAACATGAGTAACTTTACTAGCCATCTTGGACCTTCCTTAAGCAGTTAAGCTCTTCTCCAAGGAACCAAGATCTGATACCAATTGTTGAACAAGAAAACTGAGAGGGGGGGTGAATCATTTGTAGCTAATTTAAACTTTTTAAAACATTCACTAGAACTTAGATCAATCACAAATTCTTAACTCTACTAGAATGATTAAACATTAAGTGCAAGTGTAGAAACTAAAAACCATCAAACAAACATAGTAACACTAGATTTACGTGGAAAACCCAATAAGAAAAAAAGAAAGTGAGGATTAACTCACACTATAGAGAATATCAAAACTGATTACAAAATCTCACTACCTAAGAAGAGGCTCATTGCCAAAACAAGGACTCACTGTCTAGATTAGAACTCACTGCCCGATAGGGTTAACCACCCAGAGGGTTCACTGCCACAAAGATACAAAGAAGATAGAAGATAAATGTTATAGAGAGAATAAAATCTCAATACAATAGAGGTTTCCACCACAATTTACTCAACCACTTACAGACATGTATGAATGATAGAGGTCACCTTCATCTCACTGCATCTGAAAACTCATCATTTAGACTTTGCAATGATCTTCCACACTTGCATCACACACACACACTAATTCACATCTATTTCTTTGTACTTATCTCGTTGTACATATTTCATCAACAACTCATGTATTTATACTGTCTTCAACTTTGAGACATATCCAAAGTTTTCCATCCATCATTAAATTCAAATTAGGATAGCGCCAAAACATCCTAGGGTGGAATTAGAATGATGGCGACCCAAACACATGCTTGATGAGGATCCAAATAGGTCCCAACACACTTTATCAACTTTGAAGGTAGTGTTCAAAACAAGGTCAGCCAAACCAATATAAAACACATAGAACAATTAAGCACATGCAACCCTTAACATGATCAAATCCTTCTTGACACCAAAATTATCTTCAACGTGATTATAAAAACTTAATTCTAGAACTGCAAGTCATAAGACTTAACCAAAAGGAAATCTGGACCAACAACATTTCTCCCAAAGCTCAACCAAAAACACAGAAAACCACAGTTCACAACTGGTGAACATAACTCACATTATTCAATGAATCAGAAGCCAAAAATATGGATATAGTAGCTTCCAACAACCATGATCAACATATTTGAACCACACAACCATTGATGCAAAACCCGAAGCAACCACTAAACACCTGCAACCTTTATTCATTACAATTTTCTTAATATCCTCAACATATACAACCAATAACCTGCATCCATGACATTAATGACAACATCAACTAGTTGATAACCAATTGACCAATTAGCATCAATGACAACACCTTCATTCTTGAAACACCCTATATATCCCCTCACCCTCCCTCTCTCTACCTACCTCTCCCTCTATCCCTCCCACCTTACCTCTCCCTCTTTCTTTGTCTTTACTTCTCTTTATCCCTCATCTCCATCCTCCTCTCTTTCTACCTACCTTTTCCTATATCACTCCCACCATAGCTCTCTATCTTGATGCAGGAGCATCCTAGGTGAAAGTGCAATCAACATCAAACAAAAAAAGGAGTGATTTTCATTTAATTTTAATAATTTTATGTGAGAAATAAAGGTGATATTAAGGCCAAAATATATAATTAAAATAATTGGCCCTATTTTATTGTTGCAAAAATTATGGTGTTAGAGATAGTTTAGGAGGAAAATTTTGATTTTTTTGAGGTTCTTATTTGTGAGGAAGTGGCTACTTTTTCTTGGCCAATCTATTGGATGTTGTGGTTGTGTTGTTGATATGTGGTTGTCATTGATGTCAACACTATTAGCATTGATGTATTGAAGGTTGTATATGTCGAGGATATTGAGAAAATTGTTAAAGGAAAGAGTTGCAGGTTGCCAGTGGAACAGTGAAGGTCATGAAGGTTTCTTGATCTGTACATCGGTGATCAATTTTTGTGGACTAAAGGGTTTATTGTTGAGAGTATCTAGTTTATCCACCAGAAGTTTCAAAGGTCCACATGAAGTTTTGATCGTGTTATGAATAGTTGTGTTCTCACAGTTTTTATGTGGTTTCCTGAGTGAAGCTGATGTGATTCTAGTAATTTCAGTTGTTGTGGATGTTTCTATGTTTGTTCTTGTTGCTTGTGGGTGCTTCTAGATCGTTCTCTATCTTCATTGCATGTCCGTGTTGATCGGTGTGTTCGTGGTCAAAGATTTTTCTCATATGTGTTCAGGTTTTCATGTTCTTGGCCAACATGGTGGTTGTCACATGTTTTGGATCCTTGGAGATTAAAATTTAAATATTTTGCACACTCGAGGATATTGTCTTAGGTCTTCATTATGTTGTGGCCGACGGTGTTTGATTCGCATTGAAATTTTTTTTGTAAATTTGGGCCGACATTGCATATATGTTTTATATTTTCATATTTCTTTTGGCCAATGAAGTTATTGATGAAATTCATGTTGTGGATATATAAGAGTGGTTGTTTGTTTGAATTGAAGAATTCTTGGTGTGCTCCTATGTGTGTATGTATGAAATCATTCGATTGCAGAGTAGAGTGTGAAGAAGTTTGAGCAGAGTGTGAAGAAGTTTGAGCGAAGTGTGGAGTGTTTTTGTGCTTAACCAAAACTGTAATCAGGCTTTTGGAGAAGCTATTTTCTCAGTTCATACCCTGCGGATCTAATCCGTATTTTTCTTCCTTGGGCAATGAGCCCTCTTGTATTTGAGCAGTGAACTCTAGGTAGTGTGCCTAAATGCATGTGCATTCCCATTATTATTCTTATACTTTTAACAGGGTATAATCTTGTGGACTAACATCCACCGTTGTTTTTCCCCTAACAGGTTTCCACAAAAGATCTTGGTGTTCTCTTTGTTTCTGATGTGTTGATTGTTTATGGTTTATTGTTCATGCATCAGATCTGAAATTGAGTTAAGATTGAAAAGTTTAAATAATATGTGACAACTGATTCACCCCCCCTCTTAGTTGTCTATCCTTGTTTTTCCAACAATTGGTATCAGAGCAGGTTCCTCTGAAGAATTTTAAAAGCTTGAGGTGATTTGTGATGGCATCATACAAGAAGGACAACCCTAGATTTGATGGAACAAACTACTCACTATGGAAAACCAAAATGGAATGTCATTTGAGGTGTTTAGGTGAAGAATTTTGGAAGATTACAAAGAACAAATATACTATTCCTCAGAAAGGTCCCTCCACTCCTGATGAGATTAAAGAAGCTAAGAATAATATCAGGGCTATGGAAGCTTTGCTGAGTACTCTGATGGATTCAGAAATGACAAATGTGATAGGTATGAAGAAAGCTCATGAGATATAGATGAAGCTGAAGACTTTGTATGAAGGAGATGTACATGTGAAGGTCGCTAAGCTACAGAGTTTGAAAGGCAAGTATGAAAATTTAAAGATGGGTGAAGATGAAAATGTTTCTTCTTTTATGCAAAGAGTAAATGAACTTGTGATGGGTATTAGATGTGCTGGTGGTACCTTGGATGAACAAGAAATTGTAGCTAAAGAGCCTAGATCATTGCCTCCCTCCTACAAATCAAAAGCTCATGCTATTGAAGAATTCATATCAGTAACAAATGTGACAAGGGATATGTTGATTGGTAAACTTGTTGCCTTTGAATTAAGTGAATTTGGTGATTCTAGCCCTAAGACTGAATCTGCGTTTAAGGCTTCTGTATCTAGAAGAAACATGCAAAGATACGATCTAGGAGAAAGTTCTAGAAATACATTCAATTATGAGGAAGAGATGAAACAACTTGAAGAAGAATAAAGAGAGGTTGAAGAGCTGGAAGCATTGATTGTGAAGAAAGAAGGCAGAGGAAAAGGTAATTATAAAGGAAAGTTTCCTATTAAATGTTTCTCTTGCAGTAAAATAGGTCATTTTGCTTCAAGGTGTCTTGAAAGAGTTCCTAGGTCTAAGCCCTACAAACCTAGATTTCAAAAGAAGTGTTATTTTGCTGAAGAAGGCATGACTGATGAAGAATCTGATAAAGAAAATGGAAATGAAGATAAATGGGTTTTCATTGCTATCAAGTAAAATGGTTTGGTGGCTATTGAATCTACTAAAGTTGAGAAAGCTCTTGCAGCCCGAATTGAAGAGAAGGATGAGTGGGTTATTGACAGTGGATGCTCGCATCATATGACTGGTGACAAAAGCAAATTTTTAAGTCTAGAGAAACATGATGGTGGGGTTGTAAGATTCAGAGATAAAAATGCTGGTGTGATCTATGGCAATGCTGGTGTGATCTGTGGCAGAGGATCTATTTTTCTTCGTGGTAAACATAACACTAATGATATCCTTTATGTTGAAGGCTTAAAGCATAACTTGTTGAGTGTTCGAAAAATGGTGGACAAGGGTTATGATCTTTAGTTCAAGGATGGAAGATGCACGATACTTGGAAGTTCTGGAAATATGATTGTTTCAGGTACAAAGACAAGAGGTAATATTTTTCACCTAAGTGTTGGTAATGTAAGTTGTTTAATTTCTCAAGTAGATGAAAGCTGGTTATGGCATAGGAGGCTATGTCATGTGAATTTTGATAACATTGTCAAGGTAACTTCCATTCAAGCAGTAAGAGATCTACCTAAGCTAGTAAAACTTGCTAACACAATATGCAAGGAATGTCAAATGGGTAAACAGACTAGAGTCTCTTTTCGGAGTAAAAAGAATCATTCTAATGGAGTACTTAAGCTGGTGCATACTGATCCATGTGGTCCCTCCAAAATTATAAGTCTACAAGGAGAAAGGTATTTTATGTTGCACATTGATGATTTCTCTAGGATGATATGGGTTGCTTTCTTAAGAGAAAAATGTGAAGCATTAGAGAAGTTCAAAAGTTTTAAAACCACCATGAAGAATGAGACAAAGTATGAGAGATAAAAATTACTAAAGGTCAAATGGGGGTCATGGAGTTCCTCCAGGGGTTCGATTCTTTTGTGAAAGAGCATGGGAATCGAAAAGGCAGGTTATCTGCTCTTGAACCCATAATAGAATAGAGTTGTAGAGAGAAAGAACAAAAATTATGGATGCTGCTAGAACAATGATGTTGGAAGGAAATGTGCCTCACATCTATTGGAGAGAAGTTGTAAGCACTGCTATGTACACTCTAAATCGGGTAAATTTCAATGGTATTTCTGATAAGACTCCTTTTGAGTTGTGGTTTGGTTATAAACCCTCTTTGTTAAATATTTCAAGATTTTTGGAAGCAAGTGCTACATTAAGAGAGATGAGGACATAGGAAAGTTTTATGCAAGGAGCGATGAAGGAATCTTTCTAGGTTACTCTACCAAGAGCAAGGCTTACCAGTGCTATAATAGAAGATTGAGAAAAATGGTTGAAAGTGCAAATGTCAGAGTTGATGAGGATTCTGATAGATCATCTAGATACTATGGATATGATTAAAATGACCAACAAGATAGTTCAGACAAAGGGAAGAATGCTCACACACAAAATCAAGTTCAAATTGTTCTAGTAAATCAAGAAAGTCAAGAAGGCGAGACAAATGTAAGTGCAAAAGAAAGAACAAAAGAACCAGAAGTGCGAGTGAATCCTAAAACTACGAGGTATGTGAGATTGAATCATTTAGAGAATCAAATTATAGGAGAAAAAAATAAAGGTGTGCAGACTAGAAGAAGGATTGCAGAAGAGTATTGCCTAATTTCCAAAACTGAGCCTAAAAATGTCAATGAAGCTTTAAATGATGAATACTGGATGGAAGCTATGAAGGAAGAACTGATGCAGATTGAAAAGAATAATACATGGATTCTTGTTCCTAGACCTAAAGACAAAAATGTGGTTGGTATTAAATGGGTCTTTAGGAATAAGCTGAATGAATAAGGTGAAGTGATCCAGAATAAAGCAAGACTAGTATGTAAAGGGTATTCACAAATGGAAGGTATTGATTTTGAAGAAACCTTTTGTTCCAATTGAAGTTTAACAGCAAGATTATTTCTTCTTATGATGCATATAAGAACTATAAAGTCTATCAAATGGATGTGAAGTCAGCTTTTGAATGGTGAGTTAGAAGAAAAGTATATGTTGAAAGACGGTCCAGGATGGATTTCAAAGTGACTAGACAAGGAAGACATGGTTTTGATTGAAAAGAAATATATGGACTCAACAAGCCCCCAAAGCTTGGTATGCTAGACTAGATAAATACTTACTAAAACTTGGATTCAATAAAGGTACTACTAACAACAACTTGTATTTTAAGTTAGATCATGATAAAGAGTTGATTATTGAAGTCTTTGTTGATGACATTATTTTTGGAGGAGATGGCGATTTATGTATGAAGTTTGTTGGTGAAATGAAAAGTGAATTTGAAATGAGTATGATTGGTGAAATGAAGTTATTTCTGGGATTGCAAGTCACTCAGTTAGACAATGGTATTTTCATAGCTCAGTCCAAATATGTGAGAGAGTTACTGAAGAAGTTTGGCATGGAAGACTCAAAGCTTGTTGGTACACCCATGGTAACCGGATGCAAGTTAACACAAAATGATGATTCTCCTAAGGAAAATCAAACAAGATACAGGTCAATTATTGGTGGATTGCTCTACTTAACTCATACCAGAATAGACATCATAGATATTGTATATTAGTTTGCTAGATTTCAGGTTGATCAAAAGAATCTCATGTGACTAGTGTAAGAAATTTTTAGATATCTAAAAGGAATAGTTGATTTAGAGTTGGTATCCTAAAGATGATGATCTTACATTGGAGTGCATTCTTGTCTTGGTTAGGCTGAGAGATGTAGATGATAGGAAGAATTACTAGTGGTGGTTCTTTCTTCCTAGGGAAGAACCTAGTGGTTTGGTTGAGTAAAAAGTAGAATTCCATTTCCCTATCTACTGCTGAGGAAAAGTATATTGATGCTACAAATAATTGTACTCAAGTGATGTGGATGAAATAGGTGCTGAAAGATATCAGAGTAGTATATGATGAACCTATTACCATATACTATGACAACTCAAGTGTAATAAACATATCAAAGAATCCAGTGCAACACTCTAATACCAAGCATATATCAATCAAGTTTCATTTCCTAAGGGAAAAAGTGGATTGAGAAAGAATTGATTGGGTATGTACTACAAAAAGAACAAGTTTGAACATTTCTGAAAATTTGTTGCTAAGGGATAATTTTACAGGTATCTCAAAGGGATGCTAGAGGTGATTACCCCTCCTGATATGAACTAGTGATGCATTAATTTACATCAATTTGTGCATTTCATGATCATATTCTGATTTGGATTGATGTTTCCATGGCTGCTACTCAACGGGAGTAGTAAGTTGTCCAGATATGTGGATCAGAGTTTGTATGTGGAAAGATAATGCTTATCTTTTCCATTGATATCAAAGGGGGAGAAGAGTAATGTGAAAAATTGTTTCTTACCTAGAGTGAAGAGTCTTGTGGGGAGAAGTTCATGTAGAAGAGGCCAAGAAAGAAGAGTCAGAAGAGTGTTGATTATGAGTTGGGTTGATGGTGTTTTTCACATCATGTGTTTCCATCAATGTAAAAGGGGGAGATTGTTGGATATTTACTTGATTTATTATTCTTGATATGTGGTTGTCATTGATGTCAACACTATTAGCATTGATGTATTGAAGGCTGTATATGTCGAGGATATTGAGAAAATTGTTAAAGGAAAGAGTTGCAAGTTGCCAATGGAACAGTGAAGTTCATGAAGGTGTCTTGATACATACATTGATGATCAATTGTTGTGTACTAAAGGGTTTATTGCTGAGAGTATCTAGGTTATCCACCAGAAGTTTCAGAGGTTCGTGTGAAGTTTTGATTGTGTTACGAATAGTTGTGTTCTGACAATTTTTATGTGGTTTCCTAAGTGAAGCTGATGTGATTCTAGTAATTTCAGTTGTTGTGGATGTTTCTATGTTGGTTCTTGTTGCTTTTGGATGCTTCTAGATCATTCTCTATCTCCGTTGCATGTTCGTGTTGATCAGTGTGTTCGTGGTCGAATATTTTTCTCATATGTGTTTGGGTTTTCATGTTCTTGGCCGACATGGTGATTGTAACATGTTGTGGATCCTTGGAGGTTAAAATTTAAATATTTGGCATGCTCAAGGATATTTTTTTAGGTCTTCATTATGTTGTGGCCAATGGTGTTTGATTCACATTGAAAATTTATTTGTAAATTTGGGCCAACATTGCATATATGTTTTATATTTTCATATTTCTTTTGGTCGATGAAGTTATTGATGAAATTCATGTTGCGGATATATAAGAGTGGTTGTTTGTTCAAATTGAAAAATGCTTGGTGTGCTCCTATGTGTGTATGTACGAATATCATTTGATTGCAAAGTAGAGTGTGAAGAAGTTTGAGCAGAGTGTGAAGAAGTTTGAGCGAAGTGTGAAGGAGTGTTTCTGTGCTTAACCAGAACTGTAATCAGGCTTTTAGAGAAGCTATTTTCTCAGTTCATACCCTGCGGATCTAATCCGTATTTTTCTTCCTTGGGAAATGAGCCCTCTTGTATTTGAGTAGTGAGCTCTAGGTAGTGTGCCTGAATGCATGTGCATTTCCATTATTATTCTTATACTTTTAACAGGGTGTAATCTTGTGGACTAACATCCACCATGGTTTTTCCCCTAACAGGGTTTCCACGTAAAAAAAACTTGGTGTTCTCTGTGTTTTTGATGTGTTGATTGTTTATGGTTTATTTTTCATGCATCAGATATGAAATTCGGTTAAGTTAAATTTGAGTTAAGATTTAAAAGTTTAAATAATCTGTGACAACTGATTTACTTCCCCCCCCCCTCAATGTCTGTCCTTGTTTTTCCAACATAATCATGGATGAAGGTTACAAAAAGATGCCTTTTCAACATTTAATAATTTTTAATTCATTTTTTAAAGCATATTATCCATTTCTAGGAATAGAAAATTGGGAGTTATAAGGAAAGGTGTGGAGGAGTTAATTTATATGCTTCATTTTGTCATTTTTGGGGGTTGTTGCTGCCATATTTGAAGCTCGTCATTCTAAGGCATAGATTTTTGTTGGGAGAGGAAAAATATTTTTTTTTTTTAGGTTTGAAGAGGTATTCGCAACAGAAAATGGATTGGAGAATCCACGGTTTATTGTAGCAAAGGTTTCTATTAAAGGTTGCAAATTGTATGAGAAAAATCTTGTAAAAAAAGATTGATTGGAGTTATTTGTGTATTTGTTATTTTCTGCCTCTTATAATTTTTATATCATATTTTTAGTGGAATTAATCAGCCCATATGGCTGAAAATGAATGTGTTTTCAATTGTGCTTAATTGTCGCTTTGTTATTGTAACAATTCAAGAGATGTTGAATGAGGAGTATGAGACATTTCCAGCAGATTTGATTTAATTTCTAGCATTTATTTTGTTGCATGTATGAGTTCTAAGAGTTGTGTTTCAAGGTGGATTTTTTCTTCTACATCAGTGGTATCAGAGCTAGTGTTCTTGAGTGTGCAGGCAAAAGCGCCAATTGGAGGTAGTTTACACTATGACCTGAGGGTGGAGAGTGTGGATTTTTTTTGTAGATGGATGAGCAACTTGCGAGAAGACATTTTTAGAGGACTTGAGGAACTAAGGTTCCCATGATTGTAACAAATCACCAAAGGAGGCAGTTTACAATAATATTTATGAATATTGGAAGAATTTTTTTGTAAAAAGATCGCCAAAGGAGGTAGTTTACATAAGTAAAACCAAAGAGTTTGAAGATTTATGTTGTTAAGGAATTTAGAGGTCTTAAAAATGGAAAGGAGAAAGAGGAAAATGATTTTTTTCATTGGATAGATTTTAAGGATTCCCAGACTAGAGGAAATCAGAGAGAGGCTTTTGAAAATTAGAGAAAGAGAAATGATAAAGATGCAGCAACAGATAGATGAAATGAGAGCAGAGATTGAGAGGAGGAAACGAGAGAAGGGAAGAGTTGAAGGTAATTTTTATTATCTTTCTAAATATTTTTTGAATGTAGGAAAAAAAGAGGATGCAATAGAGTGTCATGCATGTGACATTGAGGAAGAGGAAGAGGATGAGTACAAAAAGATTGAGGAACCTAAAGCTGAGGAATGTCTATTGGAAGACATGGAGGATGAGACTACAATGATTGCAGCAGTAGAAGGGAGTTCTTTAAAGAAAATCTATGAAGTTGAGAAGGATGATTTACTCATTCAAATTGAAATAGAATGGGATCAACATATTGCAAGGGAAGAAAAGGTTACAGCAGTGGAAGATACTGAGGTAAAATTTAATTTTGATAAATGTTGTTATGAAGATGAATGTGAGTATAATGAAGTTGCAGGAGAAGAGTGTCCTTTCAAGGACATAGAAGAAAGTGAAGGGGGTGATTTATTGATGCGGCTGACAATAGTTGAAAAAGAGTGGGATGAGTTAATCTCATGTGAGACGAAGGTTGTAGGAGAAGGTGAGGTAAATTAAGACTTTGTTGTTTGTTTTGATGAATAATTTATTGCAGTAGTAGATCAATTTGATAAAGTTTAATTTTAAGAGTGTAAAGTGAATGTAAATGAATATTTTTCTAAGAAATATTTGTTAGAGAAAAGTGGAGATAAATATGCTTTGATTTGTGAATATGATTTCTTGTTAGGGAAAGTAGAAAATGAGTATCTTGATAATGGTACTAATACTATTTTGAGTGAAAGAAATCATATTGTAGAGATGTTATGTCTTACGGAAGGTGTTGAAACAATGAAATTTCATGGAGGAATCATGGTGGAAGGAGAGGAGAAAGGAAACACAGTATTAGAGGTAATGCAATACATTTATTTTGTTGAAGGTGGAGGCATATGTTTGATTGTTAATTCTAATGGAATATATTGGTGGGAGGTTAGATTTAAAGTTTTGAAATACATAAAGGGTAGAGGAGTAAAGATGAAAGGATATAATGTTGTAACCTTCTAGAATTTTATGACTAAGAAGATTCCATTAGACAAAGCAATCGGTTGGATCCAAAACAAGCACAGGTTTTACAAATGTTTTTGAGTGCAACTCATGAAACATTTATTTCTACCTGGGGTGTCTGATGTAGGAGCATCCTAGGTGAAAGTGTGATCAACATCAACCAAAAAAGGAGTGATTTTAATTTTGATTTTAATAGTTTTGTGTGAGAAATAAATGTGGCATTAAGGCCAAAATATATAATTAAAATAATTGGCCTTATTTTATTGTTGCAAAAATTGTGGTGTTGGAGAAAATTTAGGAGGCAAATTTTGATTTTTTTGAGGTTCTAAAAGGAAAAATATTCAAATATGCCTTCTTAGGCATGGGATTTGGAGGTTTACAAGTTATGACAGCTAATTTATTGTTCCTAAAAATTTTAATGAATAATTTGGACACCCAAGAGCAAGTGGTTTAGATTTTTCTATTATGGGGCTCCTATTTGTGAGGAAGTGATTTTTTTTCTTGTCCAATCATGGATGAAGGTTACAAATAGTTTCCTTTTCATCATTTAATGATTTTTAATTCATTTTTGAAATCATATTATCCATTTTTTAGGCATATAAAATTGGGAGTTATAGGAAAGGTGTGGAGGATTTAATTCATATGCTTCATTTTGTCATTTTTGGGGGTTGTTGTTGCCATATTTGAAGCTCATCATTCTAAGGCATAGATTTTTTTTTGGGAGAGGAAAAATAATATGTTTTTATAGGTTTGAAGAGGTATTTACAGCATCAAATGGATTGGATAATCCATGGTTTATTGCAGCAGAGGTTTACATTGAAGGTTGTAGATTATAGGAGCAAAATCTTGTAAAAGAAGATTGATTGAAGGAGTTATTTGTGTATTTGTTATTTGTTGCCTCTTATAAGTTTTATATCAAATTCATAGTGGAATTAATCAGCCCATATGGCTGAAAATGAATGTGTTTGAAATTGTGTTTAGTTGTTATTTTGTTATTGTAACAATTCAAGAGATGTTGAATGAGTATGAGACATTTCTAACGGATTTGAATAAATTTCTAGCATTTCTTTTGTTGCATGTATGAGTTTTAAGAGTTTTGTTTCAAGGTGGGTTTTTTCTTCTACATCATACCTGTACCTCTTCCTTCCCCTCTCCATCTATACTTCTCTCTATCTCTATGTACTTCTCACTCCTTCCCTCAATCTTTCCCCATATCTCTACCTTTAGATATCTCTCTAAATCTCTCTTCTCTCTCTCCTCTCTACCTCTTTAACCTTCCCTCTCTACTTCTCTCTATCTCCACTCACCCTATCTCTCTATAGAAAGGTAGAGAGGAAGATAGAGGGAGAGGGAGTGAATATATATAGATAAAGAGAGGTAGAGGGAGAGATACATATATAGAGAGATAGGGAGGTAGTAATAGAGATGAAGAGATAGAGAGATGTAGAGGAATATGGAGATAGAAAGATATATGGTAAGATAAAGTGATAGAGAGAGAAATGGAGATAGAGAGGGAGATATAAAGAGGTAGAGATAAAGAGGGAGAGATAGAGAGGGGGAGATAGAGGAGGTAGGGAGAGTGGGAGATAGATAGAGAGGGGGTAGATAGAGAGATATAAATAGAGAAAAGGAGAGAGAGGTAGAGAGAGGTAGGAGAGAGAGAGAGAAGAAGAGGGAGAGAGATATATCGAAAAGAGTGTAGAGGAGAGATATAGAAGATGGAGGATATGGAGGAGATAAAGATAGAGATAGAGGTCAGGAGGAAGGAGGATATAGAATACAAGAGGAACGAAGAATAGGGAGGGAGGGAAGGAAAAATCGGATCGATCAAAGATACAAGAAATAGATAAAGAGTAGGAAAATATAAAGATAAAGATAGAGGGGAAGAGAAAGGGAGAGAGCTAGGTAGAGAGGGAGAGAGAGAGAAGGAGAATATAGAGAGGTAAGGAAAGAGAGGGGAGAGATATATATGTTCTCCTAGTCCAACTTGGGCATAGGTGCACATAGGATCAAAGACAACAAGAAGGTCTTCTATGATGATTTATGCAAAAAAATTAAACCTCTTTAGTAAATTTTTTTTTCATTATTTATTACTTCTTTAAAGTTTCAAGTCATTTAGGATGATTATAGCAAAAAAAACATGAAAAAAAAGACTGTGTATGCAATAATTATGAGCATTAAAAAATTTAAAAATTAAGGAGGAAATTAAATGATTATAATTATTTTTTGTGATCAATCTATCACAATAATCTTATCTATTGTGTAGTCCTCTGAATCGCCTTTCTAACGCCTATAAAAAAAACAAATTTCAATCAATAATGCAAAAGTTATGCCCATTTTACTGAAGTGGGATTTTTGGGATAAAATTTATTAAAATACTTATTGGAAATGAATATCCATTTTTCTTTTCAAAATGAATATCCGTTTTGAATACATAAAATGATGAGAAATAATTTTGGGAACGGATATCTATTATTAACATATATCCATTTTGGTTTGGTATTACCAAACCAAATTCAAATTTTACACAACCCATACAAAAAGTCAACTTTTTATTTCATGATTTCGACAAAGTAAAAGCATGTTTTTTTCTCATTGCCACTTTTTGGCCCCCCATGATCTTGCACATGCCCTAACACTATATTTACAACATTCACTAGAACATTATGGGAACATGATGTGATTATTACAATAATTTGATGATATATAGCTAGGAACATATCAAGACTTTATATGAAAGAAATGAATCCATTTATAGTACCATAATTCTTAAGAGGAACCAATACAATCTCTTGTAAATGATCCAACCATCTAACATACATAGGGAGTTACAAATATATTCAAAAAATTCTATTTGATTTTAATCAAGCACTTCAACACTTATTACAAACTCTAGTCCTCTCTTTGAATAAGAAAATTCAAGGATTTTAATGACCACAAATCATGACAGCATACATATTTATAAGAATTTATCCTTCAAGATTACTCAAGGAACCTCTTTGTTATGGAAAAAAATCTAAAAATCATCCATCTCCCATATATAAGCTAGGACTTATAATACAATATTTTGGTTATTCTATTTTTATTTGAAGTGTCATTCAATATAGTTCTCTCAAAACAAGCTACGACACAGTATAGTTAGTAAAACATCAAAATTTTGGATTCTTATCTACTTAGCCTAGTTATTAATGTTGGTGTGAATGGGGTTATTTCCTAACTAGTTATTAGTAAGGACCTATTCACATTATTATAAGTTTACTTAAGAGTTAAGTTTTCTAGTTGTCATTTCTAGAAGTTAGTTATATTGGGGCCATATCTCATTAATTACTTTTAGTTATATAGGCATTTAATAATTTTCTCATGCATTTAATATTTTGCATTGAGAATTTAATGCTTGTTTCCTAGGTTGTTTGGACTTAGTTGTCTCATGTGATAGGATTAATACACTTGTCATGATCTTGTCTATTTCTCTCCTTTCCTATATAAGCAAGGCTTCATATATACATTTTATAAATCTAGAGTTCTATTGAGTGTTGTGTAAGTCTAATATATCATTGCAATCTTGAGTATTGCATATTAGCCACATCTTGCATCTATTGTTGAAATTTCATGTTCATGCTTTTCCCTCTTGTGGAAGGTTGTTGTTGGTTTTTGCAAATGATCCTGGAGGCTTGAGTGAGTCAAACATGTTCTATGAGCTATATGTCGGCTCCTACAATTAAAACCTATCCAATTATCACTATTTACTATGATCTACATGAGAAATTAATACACGAGATTAGACACCACTAATCACTTCACAAAATCACTTAGTTCATAGGTCAACCCAAGTATTAGGCCAATTTTTTAACCCAACCACCCTCATATTAGGATAATTTCTTCATGATGTGTTAGTGAGGTGTGTACCATTAGGGAAGATCATCACCAATTTATAATTATAGATTCCTAGCTTTTCTAATTTGACATAATAATATCCTCTACTTCTTCAATTGAGATTTAGACTTTCTTAGTACAAACAAGACAATTAATGAATATATAATACACATCAAGAGGAATACAAACTCTCCCATGGATCCAATCTAATGACCATACAAAAATTCTTGTTATTCAATAAGGAAACATATCTATATAATAGTAAGATCTCCCTCATCCAAGCTTCAGTCACTCGATTATTTTTCATATCATAGATAACTTCAAACATCTACTTTCTATAAGTTGGTGGATATATAGCTCCATTGTACCTTGGAACAATTTAGAACCCTTCACTTCTCCTATCAACATCTATGACTTAGGGTATTGGTTGTGGATTTTTTTTGCCACAAGGTCGCAAACATACTATGTGATAATAGATCATATATTTACACAAGAATCATTCATAGAATTGATATTGTAATATACAAGACTAATTATATAGAAATTTACCAAAACTCTAACACAATGTGTTTCTACAACAAACCTATGTCAAGATAGAAAATCACAACCTAACACAAGGATTATTCATAATTTAACACCTTAAATTCTTACATAGATATAGTAAGACAAGATATTGATCTCTTGCTTATTACAATCTAACATTCAATTATGCCTTATCAATACCATGACAACTCTCTTTTTAGGTTCACCTAACTTTCTCTACTTGGTAATAAGAAAAGTATAAAATGCACATGTTTACTAGATTGACAACCTTCATCCATTTATTCTCTAGGTATTTATAAATTCTCTTGATTCTTCTATTCTCTAAGGCTTATTAGTTGATTAGATGGTATATTCCCCCTAAATTCTATCATTTCTCATGTGATGATTTCATTTCCTCAAGACTTCCTATCATGCAATTCAAGGCTTCCTTTGATTAAAAATTTTCATGGTAGTGTGATTAGGGTAGATATCTTACATCATTTGATTATCCAATATCATTATTTTTGACTCTCTATCCTTGGTTCCCATCTAGCCACTAATACCATAGAATTAGGATTTTATTGTTGATGTTCTTAGTAGATACTTGATATTTAATATGAAATTCAAGTCATACATGTCTTCCCCTTCATTTTTAGTGGTCTTGATGGTGCACCATCCCTTAAAACTAATGGTTTCTAATGAGAAAACACCCCCTTTAATTGGTTTGACCCATAAATATCATCAAAAACTAACCTTTCTAGAGATTGACTTCATGTCTCATGAAAATTCTCAAATATATACATATAAATAACCAAAAATATAAAATTGAAATGCTTATTTTGACATTATAAATTATTTAGATTCATTGTTAACACATAGTACATATTTGAATAGCATTGTCTAACTATCAAGTTCTCGTAATAATATTCCATACAACACTAATCTAGAAGATGTTTTTCATGTAACTAAAATTGTATGTATTTGAAAACCTTTAGCCAAATGTGGAAAAATATGTTTATTCAAGTGCATTCATGATCATTTCAATGTTTTTTATAACAATTCATAATAGAGGCTACATCCTTAATTCAAAATCCATATTTTATTTTTAAAAAAATATTACATTATCAATGTGTTTGAATTATCATGATTTTTTAGAATTTGTAACTAAATATAGTCCATGATATATCAAAGTACTAAGGATTTATCTAACTACTATGATTTACATTTTTTTTGGAATGATAAGGTATTACACTATGATCTTTTCTACTTGTACACTTAGGTATAACTGTTAGATGTACAGTAAAACTAAGATAGGGGGTGAATTAGTTTTACATTAAAAAATTTGATCCCCCATAACATTCAAACCCTTATTATCCTTTAAACCCTTATCATGCATTAGAGAAATTCAAAGATATGAAACAACAATGCAAAACACAACCATGCATAATAGAACACCAAATTTACGTGGAAAACCCAAGAAGGGAAAAACAACGGTGAGGATTAGCTCATAATATAAATTAACAGCAATGCCTATTATAGTAGGCTCATTATCAGAAGGCTCACTACCCAAAGGTCTTGCTGTCCAGAAAGAAAGAAGGGCTCACTATGCATGGCTCACTACTAGATTAGAAAGAAGAAGAGGACTATTATAGAGAGAACACTATCTTAGAGCAACAAGAGAATCCACCACAACAACACCATACCATCCACAACCTTCAGCTCATTGCCTCTAGTAACTTATGGGTTACTGAAAATGTTGACACCTTCTACTCACTGCTTTTGATACCCTTAGTCATTTAAGCTTGCACTCAAATGATAGTACTTGATCACATTTTGCACTACAATACACCACACAACTTCTCCAATAATTGACCTTGAATATATACCATCTGCAACTTGAAAAACATCTTCAAGTTGGCTATAATTAAATGTATGTGCCTCAAACATGAAGACACCAAATAGGTTAGTACCAAACACCTCCATGATGGAAAGAGATGGTGGACCATGGTAAGGGTTAACTAGAACCCAAATCTACATCATCATGCTACTCAACATATTCATAATCCATGAGGTACCTTTGCA
The DNA here is from genome assembly GCA_007258455.2 of Sequoia sempervirens. Lineage (NCBI taxonomy): Eukaryota > Viridiplantae > Streptophyta > Pinopsida > Cupressales > Cupressaceae > Sequoia > Sequoia sempervirens. Next base: position 254,090 of record VDFB02101418.1, on the reverse strand, counting down.
AATAGTGCTAGCATGCTAGGTTGGCCAAGCCTGAACTAACACTGCAAGCGACTGCATACATGCTTCTCCAAGTTCAAAAAAAAATGTGAACCACACAACAACATAAAACAACATACAAGAATATTCCAACATCACCATAATACTCTACAACACTGTTGTAACCACTTGAAATAAAGAATTATTTTATCCTACATATTAGGATGCAGTACCACTGAATTCCAACACATGAACTGAACTTGAAGAGAAAATCAACACCATAAACTCCAAGGGAGAGTAAATACAAGCAATATAAGCATGTTCCCAAATCCACATGACACAAAACTTCAACATGGAGAAATGCAAAGCAATTTTATTTCTCCTAGACACCTTGCTTCATAGTCCACACATTGGTGAAGACAACTTCCACTGCCTCACAATCCAAAACCTACAACTCTGGATATAACATCTTTGAACACCTTTGATCAACATATCCAAACTAAACAAGCATATCTTCAATATTGAATAAATGTGGAATAAAACATAGAGCACCACTCAAGAACATTTTATACTTCTTTTATTCAAATTTTCTCAAAAGCACTTGGAAACCAAGTGAACATACTACAACTACAACATCTTCTCATCACAACCATACAAGACATCAATGACAGCATTAGATGATAGCAATACCACAACTCCTCATCAAGACTACACCAAGGGTTGAAATTAATGTGACATCAAACCATAATAGCATAGTGCAACACTTTCCACAAATCTCTACATACTAGGGGTTGATATCAATGACAACACTGATGACAACACCATCAATCTCCAACAATTCCAAGTTTCCAACAATCTCCCCCTTTCTTATTGATGGTAACACCTAATGAAAAACCATCAACAACATAAACAACACTCAACACTCCTTGGTGCAGGAGCACCTATTTGATTTCTTGCCTCCATGAGGCCATATTGTATAAATTTATTATATTAGGTGTTTTAATGTTGTAATAAGGTCTAATGAGCCATTTTTTGTATGTATGAGGTCATTTGGAGTCCTAGGAAGTAAGTTTGTATTCATTTGTCAAGTATTGTAAAAATTGTCAAAAGTGCAAAATTAGGTAGATGAAGGGTCAAGAAGGTAATGAGTTAGTTTTAGGTGGTTGAAAGGGATGTAGATAGTTATAAATATGCTTCTATGATTCATTTGTATGGGGGAGAGGATGGATTGAAGGAAAAATGAATAAAAACCCTCATTTATAATTGTTTTCCCTTGTTTTATTGCTGCTATTATGTGTTGTACAGTGTTGTATGGCCCAAAAATGGCTTGAAATCATATGAAATGGTTAGATTTTTTAGTTCACTACATTTTTTTTTATATTCCATGCAATTTCATTACATATTGTGCAAGTTATGTTGATTTTGGTGAAGGTAGCCAGTTCTGAAAAACATTTTTCAGAAATTGCAATCAGAAAACATGTTAGTACGGCCATATACGGACCTATACGGACCTGAAACTTGGATGGATGGAAGGACCTTGATGTTGGGGACAAACTTTATTTTAACTAGTAATTTTTATAATTCCTTTTAAAGGGTCAAACAATCCCATTTCTAAAAATTGTCCCGAACATAGGGTTTTTGGGGTTTGTATACAAAAAAAATGTGTTTCTCTTGATTTGTACTGTGGACAAACCTATAAATTGCTGAAATTTTCCTTTTATGCATGTTCTTCCATATTCAAAAATTTCATGGTGATAAGTTAAATTTTTCATATGATTTTGTGATGCCCTAGTGTTGTTTGATAGTGGTTTCTTGTGATGATAGATTGAAAATACAGTAAGGCATCTTGAATTAGATTGTTGTGTTGAACCCCTTAATGGTTGGAATGGAGAGTTTATGTTGTCTATGGATGGTGTGAATTCTCTCAAGTGAATTTTGGCCAAATAATGTGAATTAAGTCATGTGTTTGCAATGATTTGTGAAAACAGGGCTACTAGGAGATATGGCAGCCATAAAGGAAAATTGAATGATCGAGGATTCCAGATTTGGAGTATGGTTTTGTGTCATTTTTATTGACATGGTAAGGTGGTGTATGGTTCCTCTAAGGTCGGATGAAGATTTTTGTGTTGATTTTCTATGATGATTTGTTATGAAAGTGCCTTCAAGAACATTCAAAGCATGTATTATGTAAAGTTTGCCTTGAGATATTGTTGAAGGTTTTTGAGATATGTTTTTGAATCCTCCTAGCACTGCATAAAAGTGGTATCAGAGCTCAGTAAGGTCTGGGTAGAGGAATATTATAAGTTTTTAGTTTTGGTTGTGTGTTGTGCAAGTTGAGGAAGGAACTTGATTGCCTAGGTGTGGCAAAGTGAAGTGGAAGCAAGGAGAGACTTGCTTGTGAAGATGGATTTGCTGAGAAGATTGGAAAGATGTTTGCAGGCTGAGGATTCACAAAGGAAGAAGAAAAGAGAGGAAAAAGAGTTGAGGAAGAAGGAAAGAGAGAATGCAAGGCAACTAGAGGTTGAAAAGATAAGAGAAATAGAAGAGAAATTAAGAAGGATGGAAGATGAGATGAAATAGTTGTATAGACAAGCAACAAGTTGGCATTTGATAGTTAAGAAGAGAGTTATGTGGCCTATTCAAAGGCTGATTAAAAAAAAAGACAAATGAAGGCATCAAAACCAGATGTGAAGATGATAGAGGAAGATAAAGAGCAGCCCAAACAAGAAGAAGAAGCATTCAGCAAGGTGGATGAAGAAGAATATTTATGGGAAAGGTTTGCAGCCATTGAGAGGGAATGGAATAGCAAGCTTGAAGGTGAACAAACTAAGCCAGATATGGTGATGATGTTAGAAGAAGAAGAAATACATATTGATGATAACGTTGTTGTGGAGAATCAAGTTGTTGGTGATGATGAGATTGTTGATCAGGTTGATGTTGACCAAGTTGTTGATAAGGAATGGCAAGAGTCTCCAAGACAGTTGGAAGAAGATTTCATGTATGATACTAGTCAAATTGTTTTTGTCAATTAAATTTCTATTTTATTTGTTCCAATGCAAGTATCTAAAAATGAAAATTGGAAGAGGCAATCATTTCCATTTGACAGGCCCAAATACTTAAGCAAAAGAATGGGTAGACCGAGAGTGAAGATGAAGCCAAGTGTTGGTGAAGGTTCAAGAGATTATGCATTTTTTCAGTACTCAGTGCAGTGGAAGGGTACACCTAATGAAAGAAGCATTTGGAGACCAAAGAAGGAGGAAATAAAACATGATTCTATTACAGGTCCTCAGTCAAGGGACTTGAGTTTCTTTTTCATGGGGAGTTTGGTGCAAGGACACCTATTTGATTTCTTGCCTCCATGAGGCCATATTGTATAAATTTATTAGATTAGGTTTTTTAATATTGTAATAAGGTCTAATGAGCCATTTTTTATATGTATGAGGTCATTCAGAGTCCTAGGAAGTAAGTTTGTATTCATTTGTCAAGTATTGTAAAAATTGTCAAAAGTGCAAAATTAGGTAGATGAAGGGTCAAGAAGGTAATGAGTCAGTTTTAGGTGGTTGAAAGGGATGTAGATAGTTATAAACATGCTTTTATGATGCATTTGTAGGGGGGAGAGGATGGATTGAAGGAAAAATGAATAAAAACCCTCATTTATAACTATTTTCCCTTGTTTTATTGCTGCTATTTTGTGTTGTGCGGTGTTGTACAGCCCAAAATGGCCTGAAATCATATGGAATGGTTAGAGTTGTGAGTTCACTACATTTTTTTTTTTTTATTCCATGCAATTTCATTACATATTGTGCAAGTTGTGTTGATTTTGGTGAAGGCAGCCAATTCTGAAAATGTTTTTCAGAAATCACAGTCAGAAAACATGTTAGTACGGCCATATACAGACATGTACGGATCTGAAACTTGGATGGATGGAAGGAGCTTGATGTTGGGGACAAACTTTATTTTTACCAGTAATTTTTATAATTCCTTTTAAAGAGTCAAACAATCCCATTTCTAAAAATTGTCCTGAACATAGAGTTTTTGGGGTTTGTATACAAAAAAAATGTGTTTCTCTTGATTTGTACAGTGGACAAACATATAAATTGGTGAAATTTTCCTTTTATTCATGTTCTTCCATATTCCAAACTTTCATGGTGATAAGTTAAAGTTTTCATATGATTTTTTGATGCCCTAGTGTTGTTTGATAGTGGTTTCCTGTGATGACAGATTGAAAATACAATAAGGCATCTTGAATTAGATTGTTGTGTTAAACCCCTTAATGGTTGGAATGGAGAGTTTATGTTGTCTAGGGATGGTGTGAATTATATCAAGTGATTTTTTTCCAAATAACGTGAATTAAGTCATGTGTTTGCAATGATTTGTGAAAATAGGGCTACTAGGAGATATGACAGCCATAGAGGAAAATTGAATGATTGAGGGTTCCAGATTTGGAGTATGGTTTTGTCTAAAATTATTATTGACATGGTAAGGTGGTGTATGGTTCCTCTAAGGTCAGATGGAGAGTTTTTTGTTGATTTTATATGATGAGTTGTTATGAAAGTTCCTTCAAGAACATTCAAAGCATGTATTATGTAAAGTTTGCCTTGAGATATTGTTGAAGGTTTTTGAGATATGTTTTTGAATCCTCCTAACACTGCATCACTCCCCCTTACACAAGCACTTGGGTAAACCCAAAAAACTGGTTTACAATTCTAGTGATGAAGGAAAAGTTGCAAAAAATGCCCCCATGCAAAAAAAATTGGTTTTGGGGGTTTGAACGAACATCTGGTTCGAGCGAACCCAAAGGGGGTTCGCTAGAACCTCCCTTCAAGTGAACCCATTAAATGTTGGTCCCACATTTCCCAAGAAAAAGAAGCAAAGAAAAAGGTTGTGGAAAGTGGATTCGCTTGAACCCTGGTTCGAGTGAACCCTAGTTCGAGCGAACCTCCAAGGGGGATTCACTTGAACCAAGGTTCGCTCGAACCCTCCTTTTCCCACCTTCTCCCCTCTAGCACCAAAAAAATCCTAAATTTTTCCCTTCGAAGCTTGACTTGAGGATGAAAATGGAGGAGACTTCACAGACCCAATTGGAAGATGGTAGTCCTCGAAACCAAGTATCCAACAAATATAATTTTAATATGTTTTGGTTTTATTATGCTTTTTTTTTTAGTTTGATTAAATATAGGTTTTTCACCGAAAATCAAGCTCTTTGTTCTGCACATGTGGAAAAATAGCATATTATCAAAAATAAAAATTGAAAAATATCAGTGCACTAGATATTGAAGTCCTTAATCCAAAAAAAAAAAAAATCGATACATAAAAAAAAGGTTATGTTGTATACGGTGAGCGTCACTCCTTAAAAATGGTGTTTACTAAAAAACACTAGTTTTCAAAGCAGATGGAAAAAGAAGTGCAATCTAATTCCAAAAATTTTGAAAAAAATATATTTAGAATCTACAGAAAAAAATGTGACAAATCACTAGTTTGCATCATCTTCAATTCCTCATGGTTTAGCCGCTATAGGTGCCCGAAAGTGAAGATTTAGTTAGAAAAAATCAGTTCAGTGTCCAGTTTGGCCAAAAATTGAAAACCAGTATTGTGGGATCACCCACTTATACCTTTTGAACACTCTCTCCCCCTTTCTATATGATTTTTCAACCAAGTCTCCCCCCTTTGACATCAATGGAAAAGGGCAATACCTACACCTTTCACACATACTCTCTTTCTCTCAAAGGGACAACACCTGCATAGAACTCTTTTTATTTTTTGATCTCCACTGACTGCAACAACCAAATACATTGTTACATGCTCCCCTTGAGACGTAGTCACCATCAGTCTAGAACAAAGAATAAATATTGAATAACTCTCCTAGAAAGATGAATAATCTTATGCGTCTAGTTAAAGGAAGGAGGGGCAATGACCCCTAGATTTTGCTAGAGATACTCAAATTTATCTTTTGGAAGAGCCTTTGTGAAGATATATGCAACTTTATCCTTTGTAGGCACATACTCCAGCTTCACTTCATCTTCAACAACCTTCTCTCTTAGGAAATGATACCGGATTGAGATATGATTTTTCCTTGAATGCATTATCAGATTATTTGAAATATTGATAACACTTGTATTATCACACAAGATAGAAATAGGTTCATCATATGATACTCTGATATCCTTTAATGCTTGCTTCATCCACAACACCTATGTGCAACAAGATGTTTTTGCAATATACTTTGCCTCTGTAGTAGATGATGATACCATCTTGCTTCTTACTTAACCAAGAAACCAATCTATTTCCAAGAAAGAAAACACCTCCATTTGTACTTTTTTTGTCATCCACACAACCTACCCAATCTATATCTATATAAGCACTCAAAGAGATATTAGTACCCTTTGGATACCATAAATTATAGTCCGAAGTTCCCTACAAATATATGAATATCATCTTGATTGTTTCCACATGTGATTCTTTGGAATCTTCTTGAAATCTAGCCACAAGACAAACTGCATGCATGATATCTAGTCTAGTAGCAATTAGATATAACAGTCCACCAATCAATGATTTGTACTTATTTTGATCTATCTTAGGAGATTCATCATTATTGCTTAACTTGCGACTAGTAACCATAGAAGTACATACCAATTTAGAGTCTTTTGTTCCAAACTTCTTCAACATTTCCTTTACATATTTCGATTGTAAAATGAATATTCCTTTTTCTACTTGAGTGATATGTAGTCCAAGGAAGAAATTCATCTCCCCAAACATTGACATTTCAAACTCATTCTACATTTCTTTTGCAAAGCTCTTATACATTGCCTCATTCCTCCAAATATTATGGCATCAACATACAAAACCACAATCAAGATTTGATCTCTCAACTTTGAAGTAAAGATTACTATCTGCTTTACCCTTTTTGAATACCTAATTCAACAAGTACCTCTCTAATCTTGCATACCAAGCTTTAGGAGCTTGCTTGAGTCCATACGGTGCCTTCTTCAATATGCAAACCATATTTGGATCTTATGATAATTGAAATCCTTCTAGTTGTTCAATGTATACCTCTTCTTCCAACTCTCCATTCAAGAATGCAAACTTCACATCCATCTGATAAACCTTGAAGTCCTTATATGCCGCAAAGGCCAAAAGCATCCCCATGGCCTTTATTCTTGCCACCAGAGCAAATGTCTCCTCAAAATCTATTCCTTCCACTTGTGATTACACCTTACACACAAGCCTAGCCTTATTTCTGACAACTTCTCCATTTTCATTCAATTTGTTCCTGGAAACCCATTTAGTTCCGATCACATTTTTATTTGTTGGTCTTGGGACTAGTTCCCAAGTCTGATCCTTCTTGATCTGCATCAATTCTTCTTCCATAGCTTTGATCTAATTCTCATCCTTGCATGCTTCAATCATTGCTTAGGTTCTACTTTAGAAAGTAGGCACAAATTTACCTATTCCTTTGTCATAGCAACTTTTCTTCTTGCTAGCACACCTTTTCTCTTATCTCCAACGATTTGATCCTCAAAATGATTCTTCTACACATAGTTAGGAGTCTTATAATTCCCTTCCAAAGCTTCTTCCTCTTCCACTTGCATTTCCTTTTCCTTTTCTTCCTCCTTTTCTTCTTCTCTACAAGAGTACTCATTAGATTCATATCCTTCTATTAGTACTGAGCTTTGATGTGGTTCTCCATCCACTTTGACACTTGCACTTTCAACTATCTTTTTCATCCTCTTGTTGTGGTATCTATATACCTTACTCTTTGCAGAATATCCAAGGAAGATTCTTTCATTTGATCTTGCATAGAACTTTCCTAAGTTTTTGTCATTTCTCCTAATATAACATCTGCTTCCAAACACTCTAAAATATTTAATAGGATTTCTTCCATAACATAGTTCATAGGGACTCTTTCAATTATTTACTCTTTCTTATAATTTTTTGAGTATAAACTACAATTTGAATAGCTTTTGTCCAGTAGACATCTGGTAGATTTGCTTCCTTCATCATAGTCTTGTTGCTTCCTAAATAGTCCTATTATGTAAAACCCCACTTGGCATGTGATTAGTAAAACTCTAATATGTTCTATGTGTTCCTATGTAAATGGTAAGATGTATTATGAATGATAAATAGTGTGATTATGTGATAATACTTTTTTATTTTATTGACACTTGTATATGACTCTACCATGAAGGATTTACGACTCGTAAATTGTGAATATGAGTTGAAATTGTAAATGAAATGGTTGTACAATTAAGTCTTATTTCATCTATCAGATTAATGTGATGTATGATTATTTCTTATGGTTTCATTAGTAATGTGCAGGAAAGGAAGAGTGTTGGTACGAGAAGGGAAGGCCATTGAGAACACATCAAGAAGACATCCCCATGTGATCATGAATTTGACCTCCCTTTTGTGGCTTAGAAATAAATAAAGTTGATATGTTGTTAAATTAAGTGGTGAGGGTTGTTATTAAAGGGATAATTGATTATATGGGTGTAAGTGGGGCTAGGAGTTAGGAACCCTTATCTAGGTGTGAAACTCAGATGGATCCTAAGTGGGTCTTTAAAGAGGGTTGTTGGTCAATTTCCTTGGTTGGGATGCAAAATAAACCCCCTAGGGTCTATAACATAGTGGTAGGGGTCAAGTGGGCATGCAATAAGGCGCCAAGGACATGATTTGACTCTTGAAAAGTCCTCATACTGAGAAGTGACGAATTTTGAGGAAAGAATGGGAGTGAAAAGATTGAGGGGTTGTCCAAGTGCATGTTACCCTCTTTAATAAGGAAAGACCCTCATTGATGAAGGGAGGTACACTTCACACCTCCCCATTCAAAGGTTACAAGTTGAAAACTCCTATATATCTTGGAGAGGAAGGATGAGTGGGGTGTTACCTACTTCTCCTCTTGGAGAACTTTAGTGGAGATGGCAGAAAGAATGAGAAGAGGAGAGGAGTCCACCTCTTTGGGAAGATAGTGATCAAGATGGCTTGGCTTGGAGAGGAAAGATGGATGAAAGAGTTCAATCCCTTCACCTAGAAGAAAAGAGATAAGTTCTTATTTCCATTTACCCTTGCTTATTGGTTGTAAGAAGGTGACATAGTGTATGAATCATGGTTGAAAATAGAAAGCAGATGCATGAAATTTGTGCTATGTTAGTTTTATCCCTTTGTAAAAATGAGAAAAGACTCCATATATTATCGTGGAGCTAAAAGAATTCCTTGCTCGAGGGTATGGCTAGAGCCCATGAGGACCCATGATGCTATTATGATAGGGTGGAGAGCAAGCCCTTTTCAGCCGTGTGCCAATCAATGTATTTCTTACAATTAGATGTAATGTGGAGAGTTGTTATTTTGTTGTAACATGAAAGAAAATGGGAAAAGAGCAAGCTTCATTCATTTTGTGTTATTTATTTTATTTATACATATTTTTTTGTAATATTGAAAGCTATTTTTTTTGTGGTAGAATGAAAGAAAGAAAAGAGAAATTTTTAATTTTATGAACATGTAAGTTATTAGTTTTCTCAATATTGATTGTACTAGAGCAAGTGGTTTATTGAATTTCTAAGTATTCATTGTAATAGGGAAAGTCTAAATAAAAGATGTGTATCTTATTTTATATGGCTCATAATGCATATGATAGATTTGTTGTGTTTAAACTTTAAGAGGATTTTGGTATAATAAAAAAAAGACAAAGAAAAGGTTAGTAAGTATGGTACTTAGAATGCAAACAAGTTGTCTCACTATAAGAGTAAAATGTATTATGCTTATATTGATTACATCAAATATTTTTGTTGGGAAAATTTGCACTAGTAGACTTCTAAATATAAATGTGTTGAAATTCACCTAAGTTGTGATTTAGTCCTTTTGTGGTTATGGCCATGTCAGTCATGTCAAAATAATATGAGAGAATCCTCAATGTAATGCAAAACTCAAGTTGCATTTGTGCATAGCCTATTTGTGAAAAAAAATGAATCTAGCTATCCTATTCTAAAAAGGGAAGAGTAAAATAACAATGTTTTCCTTATATAGCGTGTTTTGTTTAAAGGAAGGAAATAAGATGAGAATGTAGCATTCAACATATTTTATTTCAAATTGAAGTAAAATAAAAACATGGAGACATATTGTAATTGGAATTTCACATTGTGGTCGAATGTAAAATTTATTTCTGATTTGGTAAAAAAAATATGGTAAATGAAAAGAAAAAGAAACTTTTTGGATATAATGCGTATTTAATATAAAATCAGCCAACGATCTCGATAAATTATAGTTGTAGGGAATAATTTTTTTTTTTAGTACTGCCTGGTTATCATCCCTTTAAAGGAAAATGGATTCATGTATCATTGTTCTAAAGTTTCAAATGAAAATAGTAAGGCTTCTTTTGATCGTTTGTTTGTTATTACTAAAAATAAGAAGTGCATACATACATACCTAAATATTTCTAAAATGGTTGTTTAAAACCATAGCAGAAGAATGACCTCAAGGTTGAAATATTCATTTAAGGAAATACACAGTGGGATACCTGTGACCTCCATGAGAGGTGTCGGCCTCCCATATATGGGTTCGATCACATGAATATGGGAAAGGAAACATTAAGTATCGAACAGTTTAAATTTAAGAGAGTTCTTCAGCATTTCAAAAAAGAATACTCTAAATGTTTGTATCTTCCATAAGACACCTTCTGCTGTCCTCGGCATCCTGCAGAAAATGCCCCATATGCTGTACCAGGAAATCTTATACCAGTAGCCTCCCCTGTGTAAAGAAAAAAAAGAAGGTTGATGATGGGGCTGCACAAACACTTATGCAAATCACGAGGCTACCCACAACATCATAACTATAAGAGTCAAAGGAGTTTGTATCTGTTTCCCAATGTGAAACAAATTAGCAACTGAGTTAAGCGTGATCCTCATGTAGTTTCCAATGGCAATAAATGTGAGATTATCGGACGCCTTCCTCTGCAATATAATTAATACGGTAGATGGGATGCAGGAGTCGCCATCCCATGCTTTAAATATTCGTGCTACTGTCAATAATAGGAGTAAATGTAACCCCAATGTAGCCTTAATGGTGACAATTAAATAAGTTGAATAATTAGACCTTCATGGATCCAAAGGTGGATTCAAAGCAGATCAATGAAGTTTTGTGTGGTTGAGATCTTGACCAACGTATATCATCCATCTCTTTATTGCTAGCTAAACCTTTCATCAAAATCTCAATTGCTAGCTTCCACTCTCACACCTAAACCTAGTTGTGAATTAGAGACCCTTTAGATGGCATTTAAGATTCACCTTGTCAAGGGTGGTCAGTGTGGGCACTTAAGCCTGCTAGAAGAATGTTCCTTTTCAGTGTAAATTTTGCTAGAGGTTCCAGTCTCTTCACCATAAGGATAGCATTAATTAAATGTCTTGAGCTAACATTTTGTTTGAAAAGAAAGTTTGAATAAAATAAAATAAACTAATGATAATCACAGCACGAGCAACTAAGCTTCAATGACATAATATCTTTTTTCATTTTTTTTGTATTGAAAATAGTTTACAGAATTGATTAACTGATCGGACAATCAGAAATACAGCCTTATGAGATATACATGGTTCTTTCCATGTTATACATAGTTCTTTTAAGAGTTGTTCTCAGCTCATTTACATGTTATACATGCTGTGCATAATTCCTTTACATAGCTTTTTCCAATCACATAACTTCAGGGAGGAAACAGTAGTATGTTAACCTTTTAATCATATTTCAGATTTTCTATTTTTTCACTGCTTGTGTTGCAACTTTAGGATCTTCCTTCAAGATATACTTTAAACTAGGATTGCAGAAAAGCCACTGATTTGCTTGGATCGGATCCTCGTTCTTGATCTCCACCTTGCCATTCTTCATCAACTTTTGAAGCTTTTCTTTGGAGACCTCCAGCAAAATAGAAACCTGCACATACACATTATGCTTTGTGAGTCTTCTATTAGACTCAGTAAGTGCCCTTCTAGTGCCTTGAAATTTTTCAGCATTTCTAGATTTCCAAAGATGCCACAAGATCTCAGTAGTGAGAATTAGCCAAAACATATTAGGAGCCTTTCCTAACTTATCCATTTTCCCCATTATGATATCTTTTACCTTTTTTTCTTTGCTGTCCCTCCACCCAAACAGATCAATTTGAAATAGCTTCCAAACTTCCTTAGCATAAAAACAGTCAAAGAATAAATGAAAAATAGATTCAGAATTTTTGCAAACTTCACAAATAAAAGAATTGCTTTTAGGATCAAGACTTGGCAGTTTTTGTAACAACAACATCCACCTGAATCCTGCTTTTTTGGGCTCAAGAACACTACCCCAAATATTGGTGAAGATCATTTCCCACTGTTGTGGATTTAAGTTAAGATTCCAATTTTTATTCAGCTGCTTTGTCAGGTTAGGGGAGCTATCAATAGCTTTATAAATTTCTTTAGTTTTCAGCTTGGTTAAGTCCTTATCTTTTAGCCACATTAAATCTTGACTATTATTCACCACTCTAGGAGTTACGAGATTTAAGTTATGATTCTTTAGTCTTTGATATGTTCTTTTTTGGGTTTGGGGGAGATTGAATTTGTGTTTTAAGGTTTCCGAGCTGACCAACCCACCATTCTCAAAGATGTTGCTGACCAATGAGACACCTTTTCTATTCCACTCTTTTGCTGAGCAACCCTGAAAAAGAGCCAAAGGATTATTGTTATGATAAATATTCCACCAGATGGATCTATTAAGAATGTTTTTACTCAGTTCACTGTCAATAGGAAATTTAGAAAGCAAGCTCTCTTTACAAATCTCCCAGGCTTTCCACAAGCTCCTAAAGACACTAGACCCTGTTGGTGAGACCGAGAACTTGCCAAACAAGAGGTCTATGATAGGAAGATTCTTCCACACTTTTGAACTGTTGGGCACCCTGCTAGAGATATTGTTCCTTATCAACACCTTCCAAGGTTCATCCCCCACTAGACTTTTACAGATCCATTTGGCAACAAGGGCAGTCCCCTGCCTCTTAAGGTCTTTCAACCCCAACCCACCTTTCTGTTTGTCTATGCAGCACCATTCCCAATAGACTGAATGTCTTTTCTTTTGTCCTTTGCCATCTAACCAGAGGAACTGCCTTATGCGCTTCTGAATCTCATTAACTTGGTACCCACTAAAAAGCCAGACCGAGGCATAATAAATATTATAAGAAGAAAGAATTTTCTGGCACACCTGAGCCCTCCCTGCTAATGATAAGTACTGCTTGTTCCAGGCCTCTAGTTTTCTGAAAAATTTACATTTCAACCACTCCCACGTGTCTTTTAAATTAGGGCTAAGAGCAAATGGTATCCCAAGATACCTGACAATAGTACTGGCCCCCCCCATTGGAATCCATGCTCTTCCAACCAAGTTGGCTGGTGTGTTTCCCAGCTTAACAATGTGGTTTTAGCCTTAGATATTCTTGCGCCTACTACTCTAGCATACAGATCCAACTTCCTTAGGAGGTTTTCAAAGTTTTCCTTATCCAGTTTCACAAACAACGCTGTGTCATCAGCAAATTCAGCATTTATTAATTCATCCTTGTTTGGGAGGGAGATGCCCTGTACTCTTGGGCTCAAGGTGGAGTCCCTTAGAATATAGTGGAGGGCATCTGCAGCAATGACAAACAAGGAGGGAGCAAGGGGGCACCCTTGTATGGATCTTTGAAGGGTAATCTCTTCCGTTAGGTCCCCATTGACCTCAATTCGTACTGAGGCATCTTGTAGGAGGGTTCTAACCATTTGACACAATTCACTTGGAAGCCAAATGCATCCAACACCATCATAATGAAGGGCCATTCCACCCTATCATAAGCCTTCTCGAAGTCTAGAAGGAGCATGCCAATGTTTTGATTAGATGCCCTGGCCCACTCCATTGCTTCCCAGCTAGTTAGCAAGTTCTCTAAAATGAATCTCCCTTTTATAAACCCAGTTTGGGTATTGTTAATGATTTTCGGAAGAATCAAAGATAAACTTTGGGAGATGGCCTTAGCCAAAATTTTATATGACACATTTAACAGAGTTATTGGCCTCCAATTTTTAACCAGGGTCTTATCTCCCTCCTTGGGGATGAGCTTCATGATTCCTTGATTGATTTCTTTTCCCAGAGATCCAGCTTCAAGGGCTTCATTGTAAACTTGTAGTAGGTCTTCACAAACCCACTCAGCATTCACCTTGTAAAACTCAGTTAGTAGCCCATCTGGCCAAGGTGCCTTATCATTAGAGATTGAGAGTATTGTGTTATTGATATCTTCTTTTGACATTGGCTTACACAACATATCAGCCATTTCTTTGGTAACTTTCCTCAGGATTAACCTCCTACACATTTCCCTTGCTTCATTGCAAGGTGCGTTGTTGCATTCTGAAGTGAAGAGGCTTTTGTAGAATTGAAAAAAATTCACTTTGATGCCCTCCAAGTCCTTAATCAGTCCCTCTTTGTCCCAGACTGCACTAACCTGCTCCTTAATTTCCTTATCTTTCAGGACTTTGAAGAAAAAAATTGTACCTTTATCCCCATGGGCTGCCCAGTTCAGTCTCGCCCTCTTCTTTAGACCTTGGTCCCTATAGTTTTGGAATTTTCTTAACCCCCCTCTGATGCTTATAAGATCTTCATTTATCTCCACATTTTGGGGATCACTTTGGATCAGCCCTTCCACATGAAAGATTTTTTCTTGCAACAGGCTTTCTGCCAGCCTTCTGTCCTTTGCCTTCTTAATACTAATGGTTTGAAATATCCTTTGCCATTTTTTTAGATTTATGTTCCATCTTTCAATGGCGGGCTTTCCTTTAAGGAGTCCCTTGTTAATTTCTCTTAGGGTGAAGATTGCACTAGTACAGTCCTCATCCCTGAGAAGGCTGGTATTGAGAATAAACTTTTTTGCTTTCTTGGGAGGGGAATTGATTTTACCCCCTACAGCCACCCTTGCCATGATTGGGTGATGATCAAAAAGAGTCCAGGGGTTAACCTTAATTCTTGAGCTAGAGCCTTCCACCACATCAAAGGAGAATAGGTTCTTATTAGCATAGAACCTGTCCAGCCTACAATAAATTCTTCTACTACCACTTTGAAAGTTGCACTAAGTGTACCAAATTTCTTTGTTATCTTTTTTTGCTCCTTCAAGTGGGTCAATTAACTTTAACTTGTTTTTCATCTTTTACCAAAAGAACTTCTCATTTCCTTTCCACCCCATATCAGCTCCCCCAGCCTTGTCCTCTTGATTCTCCACCATGTTAAAGTCTCCTCCCAATAGCCAAGGGATGTTAGGGAGCCTGCTAAGCCAATCCCACAGCTCACATATTTTCCTATATTCATTCGGGGTATAAATGGAGTAGACCCCAAATTTTACATTCTCAATTTCCAAACAGACCCAGACTGCCCTATTACAAGGTGAGCTACCCTGATCTTTCACCCTGCTTTTCCACTTATTGGCTAGCAAAATAGCAGAGCCACCTTTGCCTTTCTCATGATTGGTAGTAAATGAGATTGAATCCCTCCAAATGAATTTGAGGTTAGAATCCAGGTTAAAGTTGGTTGCCTTAATTTCCTACAACATTACTATGTCCTTGCTTTTGATTTGATTAATAAACCTTCTTACACAATACTTTCTATCCGGGGATTCCAGCCCCCTCACATTCCACAAGACATAGTTAAGATTCATTAGCATCCATGGCTTGTGTCTCATCTTCTAAGCTCCTGAAACCCTCAAAACACTTAGGGAACTCACTTATTTTTCTTTTTTCTCCTCTTTTGTATGGGATCATGCCTTCTGTCTGTTTCTTTTTCCTCCCTCTTTTTTTCTACCCAAGCCACTCTTTTACAAATGACTTTTTTCCTCCTCCTAAATCCTACTCAAAGCCAACCTTAGAATCCTACTTTACACCACCAACATCCGGGTTCCTCAGCAGGGAAGACGTATCTTCAATAGCTTGTTTGGCCTGGAGAGGGTAAGCCTCACTAGGAAGAAAGAATTTATTTGCCTCCTCTATATCCCAGCATTGGGGGTTAAGAATTAAAACTTTATTATTATTTTCCCCTTTGGGGGTTAATTGCAAAGAGGTGTCCATTGTCACCTTTGGGCTCAGGTCCAGTCGACACTGGGTCACATTGGAGACGGGGTTAGAACTTGTTGCATGGGTAGAGTCTTTCATGAAATTAGGGATCAAAATTTTTTGTCCTAAATCCCCTTGCACTGGCTCAGTGTGGATTGGATACGAGGCCAAAGGCTTGGGAGACTTATGACTTATAAAATTGGAGTTACAGTTTGCAGTTGCCACATTTTTTAAGGTCAAATTGGGTTGCATCGACTGACATTCATCAGGCCCTTGTCCCCGGGCTTTAATTCTAGGGCTTGCCTCTTTAAGAATTTTCTTGTTTACACTGATTTGGTTTTTTATCTGCTCCAAGACTAGCTCTTGTGCATTAAGCCTATGGTCCGAGGGCACAGGCCTTTCCTCAAATGGGATATGACCGACCCCTGATTTGGGTTGAGCACAGCTTGAAGGATTTATTCTTGGGCACTTGGGTGTTAATCCAGGGCCATCCTCAGTCGTGGGGTTTTCACTTTCCATCATGCCCTTTCCAAGCACCAGGCACTCTTCCTCAGGCGACAAGTTTAATACACTTTCAAGAGCAGCAGAGTCATCTCTATCATTTTTGGAAGTTATGAGCATTTCAGTGGCAATAGGTTCAGATTTATCACCAAGGGCAGCCAGGTCCAGGTTCATAGTTCCCTTGGGCTCCCTGGTCTCCGCCATGCTGGTGAGAATATTTAAATTCGCAAGAGGCTCTCTTTTTTTTTTAGCAATGTTCTGAGGTTTAATTAAAGGACAGTTCTTTCTCACATGCCCCTCGTGTTTGCAGAGGAAGCATGCATTCAGGCCACCAAGCAGTTCAATTTGAAAATTTAAAATTGCATTCTCAGTTTCGATTTCCACTTCATCTGGAATCCCAATGCCCGGAGTTATTGAAACTAAGACCCTCGCATCAAGGTGGGGCAAGGCATTCCTGGAATCTTCTATTCTCAAGACCCTACCAAATTGTTCCACCAGACGGGGGATGAAATTCCACAAGATTAAAGGGAGGTTTTTAAGGGTTAACCATCTTGGGTAAGACAGAGCAAGCACTTCTTCGCACAGGAGATTGGACGACCAAGGAACAGCCCTAAAGACTGCATTTTCGACCGACCGGAATTCTTTCTTAACTACATTATCTTGCATTTCAAAATTTTTGAAGATTATTAAGAAGAGACCTTTTTGAATCATTTTGCAGAAAGAATGAGAAATCCCCAGTTTTTTATTCCAAATATTTATCATCCACTGGTCGAGGTATTTCCTCGCCGGGATTTTTGTAATGTCTGAAGCAGCGAAAAATATTTCAACATTTCTTAATCTAGAATCTTCATTCCCCAGAGCCGATGCCATGTCATCATTTGGAATCCAGAATTCTTTTCTCAAGTCAAGAGGAGGGCACTTACCTGGTTCAGCACCTGGGTTAGGGATTCGGCTACATCCTTCACCGTCTACCGTCAGAAAGTGAGCCGACTCTGGGAACGCACACTTACCTTTTTCTGCCACTATATCCCTGAAGGACCGACCACCATTGTCAACCCCGCCAGGAGGGTTTAAAGGTTTGACAACCGCTTGATTGTTGTGGATGACTTCCGCAAGAGAGATTCCTTCCACCATGGGAAGCCCCTCATGAATGCTCCTAGGGCAGCGAGGAAAATCAAAAACCTAGAAAGCTCTTGTCATCTATCATCAGAAAAAATCCAAAAAACTCTTTTTTCATTTTTCT
Source organism: Sequoia sempervirens (assembly GCA_007258455.2). Taxonomy (NCBI): domain Eukaryota; kingdom Viridiplantae; phylum Streptophyta; class Pinopsida; order Cupressales; family Cupressaceae; genus Sequoia; species Sequoia sempervirens. The sequence continues at coordinate 236,312 of VDFB02101418.1, read as the reverse complement.
TAATCAAACATTAAATTTATTAAGCTCGAAATTCGACTTTCATACTTTATCCATTCGAAAAAAAATAGTTGATGCTTCATAATAGAATACAATATTTGGCAAGCATGCAACAAAATGAAGGCACTAGACTAACAAACTTCCAACAATGCAAAGTTTGATTTTTGCGTTCAGATCAAGTGCCTATTTTTTTTAGGAGCTACATATTATACCATTAAAAGCATAATCTCAATACAAAACAACTCGAGAGGCATTTACCACAAAGCTAAACACACACAAATCAGGTTCACTTATATCAATTTCTTCCCTGAAAAATCCTCTTCATTTAATTAGTATTTGCAAGTTATTTTGCAAACCACAAAATAAAAAATACCAACTTAGAGTTTTATGAACTCTAAAATGGCTTGCAATTCATAGAGAACATGGAATTATAAGGTTGTGGTTCAATGTCTCAAGAGGCATTTACCATGAAGCTAAACACACACAAATCATGTTTGCTTATATCAATTTCTTGCCTAAAAGATTCACTTCACTTAATTAGTACTTGCAAGTTATTTTGCAAACCACAAAATAAAAAATACCAACTTAGAGTTTTATGAACTCTAAAATGGCTTGCAATTCATAGAGAACATGGAATTATAAGGCTATGGTTCAATGTCTAGAGAGGAAATCTAGGGCTTCTCAGTTCCCAACATTAGGCTAATTTTGGAATTTTAGGGCAATGACTCAGTGTTATATGAATTTTGGTTTAGATTGGAAGTCATGAGTTGTCAAGTGTTTTTTTATCGGAACAACTTTTATTGAATTAGAATTTTCTTGTTATAAGCTCCTTAGTATTTTTTGACTGCCTTTTAGTGGAAAGCTAATAATTTGTGACATCTTTAATATAAATCGCAATGCAATAATTGTATTAATCAAGTTAATAGTAGTATTGATAAAATATTAAGAGGAGTTATTACATTAATATTAATTATTTGAAGTGGTATTATTATTAATGATAGTAAATAATATTTACTTTATCAGAGTGAAACTTGAGATATTGCAATAATGATAATGATAATGATAAAGACAAAAATATCAGTTTCAATAATATTAGTAATAATTCTAATATTAAACTTAATAATAAGAAGAGGGGTATAATATTATTATTATTATTGAGTATAATATGGGCATTAATATTATTAAACACAATACAATATTATCATACGAATAGTATTATCGACACTATTAATGACAATAAATTAATAATAGTATAATATGTATTATACAATGAGTATCTTTAAGCGTAATCATATTTATTGTGAAATAAATCTATTATCAATAAGAAGGTTGTTGATATTATCTATTATTATGAGATAAATTTTAATTTAAGTTTAAGGAAAAATTAACATTAATATTAGCATTTTAAAAAAATGTGAAATATACACAGTTGTGCTACAAAATATAGATATTATAAATTGTAATATTTTATAGGTGAGATATAATATTAATAATATTTAAATTTTAAGCAAAGTTATTGTCCATAAAAATCAAGTACATTTAATATTGGAATATTTTATCATAGGATTAAAAAAAAAGATTTGTATTTGTAGACATGTAAATTTGACCTAACACTTATCACACGTCCTAAATGATATTTTCTCATCATCGACATTATTATCATCGAATATCACTGCATTTCACATCAAAAGCATCAAAAGTCTTGAAAACCGTAAATGGCTATTAATTGAATAAAATGGCATTATTTAATTAATTCACTTTTTCATCAATTTTGACAAATTAAATAAATTTAATTTATTTAATAAAGTCCTAATCTAGCTTTATTCCTCCCGATTAATTAAAAACGTCAATTATTTAAAAAAAAATTATACAACAAGGGTGTCCCCGCGACCCAGCCCAATGGCCCAACAACCCATACCTTGGGTACCTGGGGCAAGCTAGGGTAAGACTAGTCCCTTGCGGGTGAGATCCCCCTCCCACAAGAAGTTCCACCTATTAAACCCGGGATGCCAATTATTTAATTATGTCGCTAATTCACTTTATTCCCCTAAAGTCAACTAAATTATTAAAACATAATAATTTAATTATGTTACTTTCCCCCAAATTTGAATAATCAAATTTAATTATTCAAAACATCATAAAAAACCAAAGCAAACAAATACAAATTTGTTTGCAAAATTCAAACTTGATTTGCACGTTCAACTCCAAAAAGATTAATTAATTAAATTAAGTAATTAATTATCCTCACCCACTTTCCAAAATGAGTAAATTACGAACCATCAGTTGCTCATTCTGATTGCCTAACTGATCCATCTATTTTATGATAGATCAATCTATTCTTCAATCCCATAGATTATTCAATCTATTTCTTCAATCACACTAATTACATAATCATAATGCACAGATTATGCCCATCTAAATCCTTTCAACATCTTTCAACCGTCGATCAAGATATTCTACTATGCGATCCAGAGCGTTCATTTAGAAACACAAAATCTATATAAAAACCATCTTTCTTCTCAAAAACCATCGAAGAATCAACCTATTTTATACAACGAAGTAATGCCAAGATCTTAATCAACATTTTTGACAAAGCATCACACATATCTTCAATCAACACACGCACATTCTTAAAGATTCCACACGCACAATGGATACTTCACATTGATATGACAACCCAACATCTTTGTGAACACACTTTGACATGAAATGGGTAACGATATAGCTTAGTGAATTCATTTATTCTTGTTTTGTTTCATTTACTTTTCTTGAATTCATTGTTCTTGTATCGTTCATTTCATGAGTAATGCTCGCATAAATCTTTATTCTTGTTTTGTGTTAGATTAGCTTCAATTCATTACATTTATCTCATTGTGTCACCATTGATTTCCCCCTTACACATTCTAGCACGCTCGGTGGGACCACGCTCCTTAGCACTAATCATTTTCTGAGCTAAATTTGAAGTTGCAAGTTCTAGAAGCGCAATGGAGAAATCTTTATGCACAGGTTCTAGAAAATTTTCGCACTTGACTTTACGGTTCTTGTGCACTTAACATGTTTTTTGGCACTTCTAACTTTTTGTGGCACTTTTTCAAAACTACAAGGGTGCAATTGACTTTTTAGGTCGCTTCTACTTAAAAATAGAGGCCACTTTTGGCTTTTTCATGTGCTTTTGCTTTCTGATAGAGGTCATTTTGACTATTTTTCTTTTGCTTTTGCCCTGTTAAGTTTTGTCTGAAAGTTGAAAGTTAACTTTCAATTTATAACGCTAACGAGTACTTGATTTTGTTTAACAGGTGCTAATTTTGTTTATACAGGATTTGCAAGGATATGAAAAAAACAATTAACACATTTATTGCAGAGAAGGTGAACGGTCCTAGATTTTAACTTTTTCAAAGCTTTCAAAAACTTTAAATTTGGTGCATAAAAAGAAATCCACAAATAAACATTTCAATTTTGGTGCATCTAAAATGAATTTTTTAGAGCTTTCATAGTTAGATAATTTCAAATTGGTGCTTAAAAAGAACCCCACAAACAAACATTTTGATTTTGGTGCATCTAAAATGAATTTTTCAGAGCTTTCATAGCAATTGACTTTTTAGGTCGCTTCTACTTAAAAACAAAGGCCACTTTTGACTTTTTCATGTGCTTCTGCTTTCTGATAGAGGTCATTTTGACTATTTTTCTTTCGCTTTTTTCCTTGTCAAGTTTTGTCTAAAAGTTGAAAGTTAATTTTCAATTTATAACGCTAACGGGTACTTGATTTTGTTTAATAGGTGCTAATTTTGTTTATACAGGATTTGCAAGGATATGAAAAAAACAATTAACACATTTATTGCAGAGAAGATGAACGGTCCTAGATTTTAACTTTTTCAAAGCTTTCAAAAAATTTAAATTTGGTGCATAAAAAGAAATCCACAAATAAACATTTTGATTTTGGTGCATCTAAAATGAATTTTTTAGAGCTTTCATAGTTAGATAATTTCAAATTGGTGCTTAAAAAGAACCCCACAAACAAACATTTTGATTTTGGTGCATCTAAAATGAATTTGTCAAAGCTTTCATAGTTAGAGAATTTCAAATTGGTGCTTAAAAAGAACCCCACAAACAAACATTTTGATTTTTGGTGCATCTAAAATGAATTTTTTAGAGCTTTCAAAGTTAGAGAATTTCAAATTGGTGCTTAAAAAGAACCCCACAAATGAACATTTCAATTTTGGTGCTCTAAAAAATGTGATTTTTGTTGACCAAAATGCTTTTATTTTGTTGTCAAATGCATGATTTATTTTGTTGACCATTAAGGACAAGGTTTAGAACAAACACTTTGGTTGGTGCTTAAAAATGAACAAATCAAATTCTTGTTTTGCACATTGTGATATTCTTGTCTAAAATCTAGAACATTTCAATTTGGTGAACATAAAAAGAACCATTACTATTTTTTACACACTTCTAAATTTCATTTTACTTCTCTTTTTTTTTATTTTCATTTTTCTACTTTTTGAACTTAAAGAACACTGCAATGAAGTGTATACTGTGTATTCCATTTTTGGAAAACTAGGTGACTATCCTCTCCCCGCATTCCTTTTCAGCAATTTTGGGTGACGAAAATCATCTTGAATTTCACACATTGTTTTACTTCAAATCATACCTTTAGAGGGCCTGTCTCCCAACTTGAGAGAGGGAATGACCCAAGCGATACTTTTGTTTTGGTCCGCTATATAAATTATTGTGGGTGTGAGGAAAGTTCATCGCCCACCTGGTGTGAGGAAAGTTCATCGCCCACCTGGTGTTGTTGTTTTATATCGATGAATGTCTCCCCTACTATCTGTGTGATATGTAAAAACCCAAAAGGGTTGGGAGGCCTCTTAATTGATTGAATCATTGCATGTATAGACACCAGTTATCCTTAAACATGACTAAGAACCAATGTTTGTAGAAGCTACCCCTTTTATCCAAAACATACTTTGAAGCGGTGCATCAGAACTTTGATTCTAAGAAATTACTTACCAAGTCCAAATTATGGTTGAGCTTAAAAAACCTCTCCATTCGTTGCATGTAAAAGCATCCCTTCAGGGCATGAGGTAAGACCATCTAGGAGGAAGTGTCTATCCCTAGGGTGTACATTGTCATCACAAAATTGCCAAGATCTATTTGGTTACTTTAAAAAACATCAAACTTTGCGCTTGAATTAAAAATGAACACATTAAAACAAGCACTTAACATGGCTCTAAAATTGTAAACCCTTTTGACTTAGTGTGAATCCTTTGAAAAGAGCCAGATATTTGCACTCCCTTAAAGATATCCTAAACACATATCTTTGAAGTTTTTTGAATGTTTAGGCTCACATTTCAAGTTGCATTAAGAAAAAAGTAAACATTGGAAACTATAACTTTAGCATTTCTACCTCTATGAACTTTGAGCTTTCATGGAGGGAAATGTGCTTAAAGTATAGACATTTTGGTCACATAAGTTTTGATTGTTGTGTTGCATGACATCACTTTCCAAATCTCGAAACAGATCAAACAAAATCATCCAAAACTAAAAAAATCATCCAAGTTGCTGCCAAATACAGAAACTGGAAAACAAATTTGAACAGAGTCCGCTTTTGTTACTATTTTTGCCACACTTGACCAAAAATTGGTCACACTTGCCAAAAACAGCTCACTTTTTCTCTCTATCTTATGATAGCTACTGATCAAAATCTATCGCTTTTGACAAACTTAGCACACTTGCTACAAAACTAGCCGCACTTGATCTTTTTGTGCTGCATTTGACAAAATTTTCCTAATGCACTTGCTAAAATCTAGCCACATTCGCCAAAACAACTCATTTTTTACAGTGTGATTCACCACATTGAGAAAGCTACACACAGAGGTTGCACTTGAAATCTCTATTCACACTTGCTTTTCAAAACTTAGCGCACTTGACAAAAACTTGGTCGTAGTTGACAAAATTTGTCACTTTTGCTCAAAATTGGTTGCTTTTGCCTCAAGCCTATTGCTCTTGCTTCGTGTCCTATTGAAAATTAGAAAAAAATCATTCGAAGTTGTTTACAAGATCCTTGTTGGAGTGAAACAATTGGAATCCCGAGATACGTCATATAGTCCTTCATCCACTTTCAACATTCCATCCTACTTTTGGAAATCAAAATCAAAACAAACAAACTTGGATTATTCCCTCACCCACACTTCTAAGATATCAACAATTTCTTGAATCTCAAGGTTATTTCAAGTAAGCTTTTTTGCAACATATCCTCTAGAAGAAGACGTGAAATATTGATCCAATTCTTTCAACATTTTGAGTTCCAAGAATAGCGTCATCCCAAAACATCACTAAAACCTTGGGGTCTTTAGAATCACAACAACCATATCAAAACACCAACAGTTTCACCTTATGACCATTTGGCATCCAGTTGCTCCAATTCAACAACTAAACCTTACATTAGCTATCATACAACCAAACTTTGAGTTGATTGAAGGAGAACAAACAAACATAATCAGTAGTTTGAGGAGCTTCATATTTGAGAAAAATGAAACACCAAACCAGTGGAGAAATGAAAAAAGCATCCTACACAAAGAAGAACAAAAAGAAGATCTTGTGGTCAAAAGGCCTGTATTACCACCTCTCATGTGGCAGTAAATACCATCTTCTTTTAGAAAAAGAAAATCCAAAAACAAACGCAATTTCATTTCCTCAAAAATAAAAAATATCAAAAAACAAAGCATTCTTTCATTCCATAGTTAGAAGTCACCAAACTTCCACAAAGACTTGGCACTTGTTTAGGATAATTATGAGATCACAACATAGAAAAAAATGGAGGCCAACAAAAGTAGCGCTAGTGTACCACCAAAAAAAACCACAAACGATGGAAGTGACCCATGGGGATATAAACCAAGTGACCTTAAGATAGGGTATTGAGCATCATAACATCCCCAACAACATGTCAATATAAATCTATTACCTAAATCACTCTTATCAAGGGTCACAATATCAAGTAGGGAAACAACATTAAGGGTTTAAAAATCACCATCAAGGACTAAGTCTAGAACAACAAATTTCCATAAATGAACTTGAGAAAGAGAATGAGGAACTTCAACGAAATCAAAATATGACATATTGCCAATACCATGTTCAACATCTAGGCACTGCATGTAAAAAATAGACAAACATCATTCCACAAACACCTCAATATCCACATCAACAACACTTCCAATATCATCAAAACATTGATTCATATCAACAACAAATTTTATTTCCACAAAATCAAGTGAATTAACATCAGTGGTCACAAAATAAAAATTAGTAATATCCACATCAAAATCATCAACTACAACATCATTAGGATCATCAATCTCAAAACCAACAAGAAATTCCATCTCAAATACAACAATCATCTCCACCACAACAAGCCTCACAATCCAACCACACTACTGAATGTAAATACACTCCTTTAGGGGAGCCAATTGAGGATGTGCTAACCAATTAGTCAATGCCAAATCACATTTCCAAAACTACCATGAAGTGGTGAACCAACCATCAATTCCCATGGTATGATGACAAAACCTATTGTAAATACCATGGAGTAAAAGTTCATGATGCATCAAAATGTGTTACACTCAAAAGACTCATCCAAGACCTTATTTATCAAGGAGAAATAGCTATTGAAAACAACATTCAAGGTTCAAACACTAATGACAACATTGACAATATCTCAACCTCAAAAGTTGAAAACAACGATCAAGAGCTATCTATCACTTATCACATTGACAATGTCTCTACATCATCCAATGAGCAAGAGGAAATACATAAAAAATTTATTCCAAAGCATGATCAAAATCAATTATCAAAGTTTAGCAATGATCCAGCCCAAGATATATTCACATCATCCAACCTCATGGCAATACATATTGGTAATCAAGAGACTCTTAATCCAACACTTATACCTAATGCAAAAAATCTAAGCCAAGAGATATCACCCATATGTCCACATTTTGAGGAAATCCAAGGATCCTTTACAAGCAATCCCTTATTTGAAATTGATCCATTTCAAGAGCACAAACCAAAGCATATCAAAGATAATAGCACACAAAGTCAAGATCAAGAATCCCTGTCATCAAAATACTATAATGACTTGGCAGATATCTTCCAAGACATCCAAGGTTTTCCAAAAGAAGAACACATCCATATGCCAGGAAAACATACATCTACCCATGAGATGCTTACTCCTAATGGACATGTAGATGATCTTCATCCAAGACAAGAGTCTCATACTCTTGATATCATTACCAAGGAACAAGAGGCACCTACTCTTAACATATTTACACATGATCAAAGCATAGCAGAACCTATAGACATATCAGAAATGGATTAAGAAGAAGCATTAAAAATAGAAACATCCTCTAGGAAAATTTAATACATTGAGTATGAAAATATGGAGCACAATATCTTAAAATCAGCAAAGATAACTGATAATCCTGAGTAGCAGAGCATTGGGTATATAATAGTCAAAGAAGCACCAATATATTTTGAAGGGCCATCAAAATATGATATTTCACAAGATCCAATTGAAGATATCAATCAGGAAGTTATCCCACATATAAGGATCCTACCAATGAAGAAGTTATCACCTCTAAAGATCCACAACAGAGCAAAGAAGATTAGCACGTTATTTCCAAGGTCAATTATATCCTACTGCAAATACAAATTTTCAATGAATGCATTATCAAGGTAGAGGATTAGGCCTACATGAAGAAGGAATCCTAGCACCAGTGTAGATTATTGAAAATCCTAAGCATCAAGGTCTTGGTTATTCAACAATTAAGGGATCTAAACATATCAGTGATACCTCTATAATATTGGGGGAAACTTTATCTAACACAAACATCAACATAGAAAGCATGAAGAATCCTTATGATGAAACCACTACCAATGCTACAACTAGCCATGTCATGAATCATCATCCACACATATTTCGACCCTCTGATTGGGACCAACAACAAGAGAAAAATCTATATCCAAGAACGAAACAAGTCATTGAAGCAGAAAAATCAACAAAACAAAATAGACAAGAAAAGGTCAAATGGATACAAAAGAAAAAGCAAGAAAATCATCCCTATCAAACCCCATTAGTCAAAGAAACTATGGGGAAAAATCAAAAAGGGAAGTTCATCCATAAAAAAAGTCCAACAATGCAAAAGAAAGCCTCAAGAGCAACCTACAAGGTATATCAAGATGTTGGTCCCAATCGAATCTCCATATCCACCCATCGTTGCTCATCATCCCAAGTTTGGAAAATAAAAGGTTCCAAACTGTCAACCAATCCATCTAAATATCATATCCCTCAATGCATTTCACCATCCATGATATCAAACCCTCACATTGACCATGCATTGGTAGCAACTCTTTATCATAAGGATTCTAAGGGCACTCTATCATGATGTGCACATCTAGGTAAGGTTAACTCTGGTATCAACAAAGAAGACAAGAATTATCAGGGGTTACATTCAAATGCTTGTATCTTAGCAAAACAACTCCTCCAAGCATGATATCATTGGCATGTCATGACAACAACAACACCCATATTAGCACTAGCTTTATCTACATCAGCACCACCAGGTGGTTCAACATAAGCAAAAAAGTTGTTACCATGATGAAAACTTGGTAAAAAGGTGTCTTGTGTGACATAAAAAAAATCAAGAAAAAAATAAGAAAATAGTCAAGAGGAAAATTGTCCTCTAGTAAAAACCACTATGGTGGCACTTTGGACAAGTACCATGGTGAAAAACTGGAAAATAACCGTCATGTGTAGAATCAAGCATCTACATACACCATTTCAGGTGGAAGCATCTCAACTTATCCATGATAAACCCAATCCATTTTTATCCAAATCCAACTTACCTTGATCTTGACAAATGTTTGGTGTAAACCTTACACTTGCTTATGGAAAACATCTTGACATGGGTCACTATCATTGATCCTATCCTATTCAACATTATCTAAGCCATGAGGCATTTTCCAAAAGGGGATATTTTATCCAAACATGTTATTCTAGCACAAGATAACCCATCACCTACATTGCTAGACACTGGGGCCAAGTACTTACATCTTGCTTTAGAATAAAAACTTGATCTATGTCTTCTAAACTCACGATGTGATCTAGACATTATCCCAACAACAAGGTGTACTGCCAATGCACTATCAGGGTAGCCTTCAAAATACTTCACCCCAACAACAAGGAAACTTGAGATTTTCTAATGTAGAAATGTTTGAGTAGGGAAGCATGGGAGGTGGTTTGTCCTAATTTCCAAATTCTCTTATATTGGACTTGAACGATTCATAAACACTCCTTACAAATTTTCCACATATGTAATTGATAAGATTTCCCCATTAGAATTATTAAGGCAATTATCATACATTCATTCTCTTCTAGAGTCAAAATGCTAAACTAGGGTCCAATTTCCCATTATCATTGGAAATTATGCATGAGATACTCTACCAAATGTCAAAGCCTAATAAATATAATTACAATTGTACAATTTATTCTTTTATGAATATAGGCCAAAATTTGATCCTTTTGTCAAAATACATAATGGGTATATGCTATCTTAAAATTCACCCCTCATCTAGAGGACTATTGGGTATACTGTAATGATGATAAAGAAGTGAGATAGAAATTTTATTGCATATTGACCACTATTTAGAAGAAGACAATTAATACTCACCAAGTGCTTGATCGAGTAAAAGATAATGAAGTAGTCCTTCATACAACCTATGAAATGTAGAAGGTCCATGAAACTAGAATATTCTAACATCCAATCCTCACCAAAATCATTTTAGATAATCTAAAATGATCATTTGATAGACTATTGCATCAAACTGTTGAGGTCAAAAGGGGTTAACACTTATAAAAAAATATTACCTAAAAGAGGGAAAGACTTAAAGAAGAACATATACATGTGAAGAAGAGTAGAATAGGAGATCCTATATCCATAACATAAGGCACTTCACAAATAACAACCATGGCCATTACCTTTCCTATGATTCCTAAGATAACTATCACATTTGTGCCATCATATTTGGCTCCTTTAGGATAAGGTATTCCAATGACACTAGCAGAAGGAGTATCCCTTTTACTAATGCAAGAGAAGCATATGGTGGTCACACTTGTTAATTCCATAGCAAGGGTTAAATAATTTATTTTCTTTGTCATCATTATATAATACTATCAATATAACAAAAGAGTGGCAAGATAGGGAGGATTCTCAAGGAGAAGCGACTAGTGTAAGGGAGAAAATTTAATTCTTACAATAGAAAAATAATTTATATGAGAATTAAACTTTCTATTACATTCAAATGAATCAAATGTCCTTTCAACAATTTTATTTATCCTTTTTACAAAGTTTTACAATTGGAAATTAAATTAACTAGCACAATCTCAATATAACTCCTAATTGAAAGTGGCTAATATAAATATCTACTCCTGTATAGAAAATTACAACTTAATAATATAACAAATATAATGTACATGTGTCAAATATGATTAGGTTACTTGAATGAATCTTAGCCACACAGACTAGTTCTAGGCACAAATTCCCTTGCGATGCATTTTCATCTTGTATGGTCAAAAAACAAATAATCCCATAATAAAATAAGTTTTATATCACTTTAATCATAGCCAAAACTTTGAATAACTTGCACACAAGGACACTTTTTTTTGGGTTGGTTGTTTTAGGGGCTTGCCTCAATCAAACCCCCATTTTTTATCTTTCGAGCTCCACAAACAACTATATTGGATTTTGATAAAAGATATGATAATGATAAAAGATGAAAGATTTATCCAAATAAATGAAATTCTAGATAAAGGAAAATAGATTGACTACAATATGATAATATTAATAATATTCAATTTATATAAGCATTAAATATGTCCCACAATCAGAAAGAGGTAATCAATCTAAGAAAAGATCTATCTGGAAGCTACCACAAACTCCCAAAAGAACTCCAAATCTACAAATGGATTGTCCTTTACAATTTTACCATGAAGATAATGACATGCAAGAGCTAGAAAGTTGCAATATTTGATCAAAACTTTTCATAAGCTTCAAGAGTTTCAAAGCCAAAGTAAGTGTGCATGAATGAATGAAAGGTCATCTCTCTTTTTCCAAAGAAAGATGTTTTCTTCAAAATAGGTCTTGAACATCTTTGTCAGTCGTGACTTCCAATAGGGATTGTTACACTACCAAATTCTATAGAAAGTAACATTCCAAGAGTCATTTAAATCATGGATTATCGTGGATTCCAATGTGTCGCACATATATCTGCACATAGTGATCTTTCATCTAGAAAAATTGAACCCAAAGAGTTCTAGGAACAAGCTATTTTTTTCTAGTAAATGTAAATTATGATACCATTATTTATAATTAAGATACTTTTGTTTTTCATGCTAAAGGAGAGGTGTCATGTAGTGTAAACTTACAGGAGTGTGCAATTTTCAACATTACATTTTGGCCCCACTTTAGTAGACATATGCATTGCACTGAATATGCATGTTAAAGTAAAAAAATGATGTAACCTTAAAGGTTGTACCAAAGGATACTATAGAGGATGCAAATTATTCAACCCATGTGGATGTGTTCCTAGGGAGAATATTTTTTAAACAACCAAGGTATCATGCACAAACAAGCACACTATGCAAAAGAAATCACCACAAACATGTAAGTTGTAGACATACATATTAGGATTTTTTTTATGAAATAAGGATTGAAGCAAGCACATAGAAAAAATATGATAAAATATTTTGATAAGTGATTTTTTTGATAACTAATTATGGTCATCAAGTTGTGTTATACTATAGACCATACAATAACTTTGATTGGACCATGGTTGTTTCAAATTGCATTATAGAACAACCATGGAAAATATAGGACATATGAAGGCCCAAAACTATAATAGGTGGTTCATATGCTATCAAACCATTGCAAAGTATTTTTTATTTTAAATAAAAACATGTTTATGTATTGTGATAGCCCCCCTTAAGATAATTTCATGACTTAAGGAGTGCAAGTCATTTTAAGGAGAGAGAGAAAATAAGATATGAAGATGCTCAAAAGAACAACATCAAGAAGGATGTTGTAGCATGAAAAATATAACATGTTCTCATGATATGTCATCACAAAATGAGAGAGATTCCACATAAAAAATAAATCACCTTATATGCAAAACACAAAGGGATCCAAATACCTAGGCTTAGTATGATTTTGTACAACATATATTAGAAAGATCAATATACGACACATATTAGAAAGATCAATATACAACACATAGTAGAAAGATGATATAAATAGAGAAATTTACAATGATTCACCTCTCCTATATCCATGCACATACAAGAATTTCATGGCCTCCAAGTAAGACTAGAAAAAATATACAAGTAGGTATGGGAGACACAAACAAAGCTCACAAATAAAACAACTAAATATAAAGTTGAGAGGATTACCCTTTTCAAGTATTCACTCAAATAGATCATCGGTCTCTCAATATTGATCATAAGGGGAAGGAGGTCAATCATGAAAACTAAGTAATGTTAAAATGGTAAGGCATTTCACCCGCAAAAAGAGCCAACAAACTAGATGCAAGAACAACATCATCTTGGAGATCCTTTGAGGTGAGCATCAATGATCTTTCAAAAATTATACAATACATTGAACTATATTTGATGGATTGAAATAGATTTTCTCCTTAAGGAGAAGATGGTAAGTCACCATCAAAATAAATGACAAGAGGATTTTCATGAATATGATAAGTGATATGTGTAGAAGAAGTATGCATATCCTCTATGAGGAAAACTGATGAAGAGGGGTTTGCATGTGATGAAGATGGTGGATTTGGATTTTATTTGTGATAAAGCAAAGTTGGATAATATTTTTATTTTCACTTGGAAGGTGGGTGGGGGACATTGATATCAATAGTGGCAAGGTAGAGAAAATTTGGGAAGACTTCAATACAAATGCACCAAAATGGTACTAAGTTTAATAGTGTAGCATTGAGAATTCTAGATGTGTGTAACATGTTTATGGGCTAAAAAATGGTGGAATGGCAAGAAGGTTTGGGATTAGAGGTGGTCCCATTAAAGGATATAGGAACACTTGCATTAGTTTTGGGTGAAGTTCATTGGGATCCTAAGAAGGAATAAGAGATGGCATAGAAGAAATAATCACTAACGATGGAGATGGAGGAGAAGAAATAATCACCAAACTTGGAGGTGGTCACATCAAAGGAGGGTTCTTCGATTCTATAATTTGCATAGTAGTATAATCATGGTTCAATGTACATAGATTTTTCTTATGTTCACTCACAATTTGATTACATCAATGGTTATGTCCATGTGTAGTTGTTAGAGGGGGATCACTCTACTCCAATTGTAGGGCTATCTTCACTTTTGGAACAAAAGGAATATCAATCTCAATAGGCAAAGGAAGAGAGATATGGGGTGCATGTTTTATGGTCTACACCATTGGTGCCTTCCCTCTTTCTATCACAGGGGGAGGAACAAGAGGAAACATTGGAGGACGAGATATGGAATGCATGAGAAGACTTTTGTCCATCAAGCTTCTTTCCTTTCATTGCTAGAGGGGTTGGTCAAGGAACAATGGGATCCATAAGAGGAAATACAATCTAGAAGGAAGATTTACTCAACATGGGTGCCTTTCCCTAGTTTCCATTTCTAAAATTTTGGGGAATGAGAGGCACCATCGAAGGTTGGGAAACCTTAAATTTGGGAATAAGAGGTCAACTCAATGGATCACATTTATCCTTAGTCTCTGAAGAGGTAGGCATTGGGATAGAGGCATGTTATTGTGATGGAGTGGCTAAAGAGGAAGAAACCATAGAAGGTGATAAAGATGGAATAATAGAAGAGGAAATTGAACAACCCACCTTGAATTTAGAATATGATTTAAATAAAAAGTCGCCATGAAGTTGTTAGGGTCCTACTAAAGCAATCGAGAAGTGATCTAAAAGAAAAGAAGTTGTAATAGATACTAGTGGATTATATTCAATCTATTGGATAGTGTGGACTATTTCATTGTGGGGAAATCTTAAATATGTATGCATTATTGAAGAAACTTCATTCATAAAAAACTATCCATTGGATTTCGAGTTTGACTCTAAATAGGTTTGACTTAGGGATGGTGACAAATGTGGTTTCTACTGACTTGGGTCCTACCTAGATCGTTAAAGTCATAGAACCCATAGGAGACAAAGTGAGATCATCATGTGTATGAATGTTCAAACAAGAGTTGTCATAATTTTATTTATGAAATTCGTTAAGGAACAATATCTCTTTTGCTATAATATTGACCTTTCTTGCAAGATAAACAAGAACCTCATTTATGGTTTTTTGATTGAACTGAGTAGGAATATAAAAATTCCATATTGTCCATCATATGGGTGAGCATTATAATTAAATGATATGTTAGGAGTTTTGATGTCTCAAGCTCTAAATCATGAAGGGCCTACATCAACCATGTTTATGTATGGTATAGAGGTTGAAGAAGTTGAAATTTTAGTTGTTACAAAATTTGTGGAATGAGATGGGAATGGATTGGTATAAATTTGTAGTTGTTGGTTTGATTTGGCAATAAATTTATTTGCATTTTGTTTCTTGTCACTTACGCAGATGTTATGCTTGTTGATGTGGTCTTGCACAATGTTTCAAAGATACATGCATCTTTCGGTATTATGCCCTAGAACACAATAATATTGATAAAATGTTTTTTCACTGTACCAAATCGAATAAAGCTTATCCAAAGTAAGAGACCTTATCTCAAGAAGAGTGGTCAAGTTGTCATTTAAGATATTTTTACATAATTCTATATAAGGAATCAGACAACTTAGAAAACAATCTAGACTCTTGAGACACTACTACCAAGACCTCAAACTATTTAGACATAGTGATTATGCTAGCTTGTTTATTGAAAGGTTTGTTTTTCCTATAATTTCCCAAAGAAGATACATTTCCTTGATAATCAAAGTTAGTTTGTGAGGAAGATATCCCATATTGACTCATAATTTACTGGTAATCATGAAGGATAATCCAAATATGAGAAAAATATTTATACTCCATGAATAAGATTTTATCTCTAAGTGTTGGTTACAATTTTTTGAAATCAAACACTCTATGTACATCAACATCAAACAACACATATGGAATTTGAGAAATAAATGATTGATAGTGAAATAGAAAATCAATTACCTTTTCAGTAGGTTCTTGTAGCTTACAATGGATGAGGTCAATGAAGTGACCTACAAACAAATGTTAGCTTGAAAATGTTGGAGTTGATTAATTAACTGATAAAATGTATAAATGGAGTTGTCAAGAAATGAGTAAAACCACTCCAATATAGTATCTTTCAATGATCGCAGGAATAGTTTTGCAAGAAATGCATCTTGAAAAATAAAGTCATTGCATAGTGTAGTCAATGTAGAGACATGGTATTAAGGGTCCCCTTATACACTATACTTTTTGAATCTCAATGCTTCAAAGCCTTGCAGGAAAGGTGTATTGAAAATATGTAGGGATAATGGGCTACATTGATAGCATGGTTGCACTAAAGACAATGAAGAAGTATTAGTCAAGTTAGCAAGTTGCTTTTATATTTGGCTCTTGTTTTGTAGAAGTGTGTTAAGTACAAGATTTATTGGACTGAAGGAGGTTTGCATGGTAGATGTTTGAGTTGCTGTAGATGTTGCAGTGAAAGCAGGTTGATATGTAAAGAGTATTTGGGTGCCAAACAAAGGTTGAGAAGCACAAAAAATACTACCAAAAACACTAGAGTATAATATAGAGGAGCATTGAGTAGAAAAACCGCTAGAAGGCACAATTGTTGTAATAGGTGATGTACTCATCATATAAAAATTAGCACCTAACGTCAACATATATAATTGCATGCCAATGATATTAGATGCATAAGAAGGGACATGGATTTGAACAATGTGCATCAATGTCCTTGAAAATCAAGGCCTTTATGATCAACAATTAGCATAGTGTGAAGACTATCACTAACAAGCACACCTTGAGTGTAAGATTTATTTGATAAAGTAGTTTGAAAACTTATTTTATTTTCTCCTTTGAATTCTAAATTTTATCAAAAGGAACACTAAGATTAACATCATGGTCAATAGGAGGAGGAGAGTTAGGGGATAACTCCATTGAATATTGTTCTTTTGTAAAGATTGGTGTAGTTCTAAGAGGATTAGTAAGAGGTTTTGATAAAAAAATATTTAAATTTCTAAGGCTTCTTCTAACTATATCACCAAAAGAGATAGGATGGGTTATAAAAATCACGAGAGTATTACAACACTCAAGCTATTTAACTTCTAGATGATATGAAAAGGAGTTTAATTTAAATATTTTGAATTTTTTATCGTTTGCTATAAATTTGAAAAATTATGCAAAACATCAAGTTCACCAAAATATAAGGGAAAAAAATTAATTCTTACAAAATAATATTTCTATGAGAATTGAACTTTCTAATACATTCAAATGAAATAAATGTCCTTCAATAATCTAATTTATCCTTTTTACAAGTTTTTACAATTGGAAATGGAATGAACTAACACAATCTCAATATAACTCTCAATTGTAAGTTACTAATGAAAACTAAGATTTTGTATATAAAATTACAACTTAATAACATTAGAAACAAAATGTATAGGTGTTAAAGATGATTTGGCAACTTGCACAAAGTCTTGGCCTTGGACACTAGTGCCACACGTAGATACCCTTGTGATGTGTTGTCGTTGCATATGGTTGAAAAAACAACAGTCTCATAATAAAATAAAATTTATGTCACTTTAATTACAACCAAAACTTTGAAGGCATACACACAAGAAGGAAGACAATTTTTTTTGGGTTGTCTGTTTTAGGGGCTTGCCTTAGTCAAACCCCTATTTTTAGTCTTCCAACTCCCACAAACAACTAGATTGAATTTTGATAAAAGAGATGATAATGATAAAAGATAAAATATTTATCCAAGAAAATGCAATTCCAAATAAAAGAAAATAGATTAACTACAATATGATAATACTAGTAATATTCAAAATACTACCATTAAAAATTACCCATCGTGAGAAAGAGGCAATTGATTTGAGTAAAGGTCCACTTAGAAGTTGCCACATTCTCCCAAAAGGATTCCAAAGCTACAATTTCATTTCCCTTCATAGTCTCACCATAAAGAAAATGACATGCAAGAGCTATAAGGATTCAATATTTGATCAAAAAAATTCAGAAGCTTCAAGAGTTACAGAGTAAAAAAAAAAAGAGAGTTACAAAGTCAAAGAAAGTGTGCATGCATGAATGGAGATCCTCCCTCTCTCTTTTGCCAAAGATTTTTTTTTTTCAAAATAGAAGGTCCCAAACATCTTTGTTGGTCATGACTACCAACATGGAGAAAATTACACTACCAAATTCCCAAGAAAGTAGCATTTGAATAATCTTTTGAACCATGAATTTTTGTGGGATGCTAGCATGCCGCACAGACATTCAAACATAGCACTTCCATCTAGGAAAACAAACCCAAAGAAATAGAAACATGTTAATTTTGTTAGTAAATGTACATTTCATACCATCATGTTATAATTAAGATATTTTTATTTTTCATGTTAAAGGGGAGGTGTTGTATACTGTAAAATTGTAGGAGGATGTAATTTTTGATACTACAAATAGTAAGGAAACCACCATTACTATGGAAGATGAACTCACTCCTGGAGATCCACAAATTGATATAGAAGGTCTTGATGTCTCCTTCCAATTGATGATGGAAGAGATCAACAAAGAAAAGAATCCCACTTTTTTAAGTCAACCCATTGTCAAGGAAGTTAATTAAGAATTAGGTCCTATGTTTGAAGACATGCAAATAAATGTAGATAATAAAGACATTGAAGAGCAAGTGAAATTGCTCAAGTGAATAAATAAATAGTCAATTCTACTATTCATAGGTAGGAATGGCTAAAATTAATTAAAGATGCAACTAAGGAGATCCCCCAAGAAGTTGCAATAGAGGCTCCAAGCCAAGGGGAAGAAATGGAGCAAGAAAAAGAACCCAATTCATCAAGAAAAGATAACAAGAAGAATACAAAGATGTCTAAATGCCAATTTCCCCAACTTGGTTGGAAGTAGAGATTCAAAGAAAATATTCATAGTTGAATATTGTTCATGTTGATTTCAAGAGTATATTGGATCAAATTAATACTTCAAGCCTTAAGAGAAAATAAAAAGTAATATCATCCATCACAAGAGATAAATCTAGATCCATAACAATTAAAATTGCCACTCCCATAATATATAAGGATAATAGAGAAATGAAGTTAACATATTATTAGATATCTAGTATCAACCTAGGGAACACAACCAAAGAGAAAGAGATAATTGAACTTCAATCTAGAAATACTATAGCAAAAAATTGAATACAAAAGGATAATAAGAGAAAGGAGTTGAAAAGAAAAATTGAAAATTGCAAGGGTACATAAAGTAAATGATAAGCCTTTTGCAAAAAGAAGATTGAACCTATACATCCCTTGTACCAATATCAAAAGAAGGAGCCTCCTCCTTAGATAAAATGAAGAATATATTTAATGTTATGGAGAAATGGATTAATACATTGGCTAATGAAGGGGAATAAATGCTCAATATTTGCAATCGACTCTTGGGATTTAGCTATGATGATGTAGTGAAAAATCTAGAAGATAATTGAGTAATGTGATAGTAGGTGGGAGTAAAATGAGATTGATCTTCATAGGCTATTGGCTATGGAGAAATGGATAATCAAACCCTCTTGAAAGAGAAGGTATTAAACCACTTATCAATACCACAACATAGAAGATTGATTGAGATGTTAAAATGGGAAGAAAAATCGATTAGGGAATATAAAGAGGAAACAAAAAAGTTACATCGTATTTTGTAAGAACTTAAATTTGATGAAATTTCTCTTGTTGAGGGCTTGACAGACCTAATAGTCCATCCTAATAATGTTGAGAATATTGAAAAAAAATTGGTAATTTTTAAAAGGTTTACTCTAGACCAACTTAGCCAATAAGCTAAAAAATTAGCATGGAGGTTGTCAACAAGAGTATGGAAATGAATCATTTCATGAAAGAGTACAAGAAGACTAATAATAAGAGAGATGTAGGGTATTCTATAATTTTGTTCATTTTTGGCTCTTTAGATGAAAATTAATATAGGAGGAAGATAGATCTAAGCCTAACAAAGACATTGGTAGCATAGATTACAAAAGAAGATAAAAAGAACATGATTAGATCTTAACAAAGATCAATGGAACTTAATGTTTCAACTTTGCTCTGCTGTGACATTTCCCACTCTGGCTGTTTTTTGAATTTTTGGCCACTGTTGTGATTTGACTGCTTCATGGGTCGATCGAGAGGCGAGCCTAGGAAGGCTTCCCATTCCAAGAATGTTGTCCTCTTACTTGGCATTGTGCATGTGGTGGCAATAGCCAGTCTAGTTGTTCCCATTATGACATCCCCTCCTCCTACTTCAGTCCTTTCCCTTGGGGAAAGGACAGAGGGAATCTCTGGAAATTCATCCATTTCACTATCTTTTGGGCTCAAATATTTCTTCTTAGAGGAAACACTGGCTTCCTTCATGGACAAACTGGCGGTGTCTGACTCGCCAACTTCAAGTAAAAGGCTATTGGAATCTGCTTCCTGCTTGGTGACTAGTTGGGAAGTAGATGTCCCTGAGGTTTTGATGCTAAAGGCGATGGATAACCTCAAAATGGCTCTTGTTAGAATTTTTTTGGCATACAAGCCAAATATTCAACTAGTTCGTCAATGGGCTACTTCCACTTGGAATCTAAAAGGAAGTGTCACCATAAATGCTATGCCTAGAGGTATTTTTCTTTTTTCATTTGTGGTTTATGAAGACATGCTGAAGGTTTTAATTGGTGGTTCCTAGGCTTTTGACTTGGGATTTAAAAACTTTCTCTCCCTCTGCAAATGGAAACCGGGTTTTGACTCGTCGGTTGACTTGGGGGCCTCGACTCCAACCTGGGTTCACCTTCTGAGCTTCCCATTGGAATTTTGGGAGAAGGGAATCTTAAAGGGCATTGCTAATTCCTTTGGGAGTCTTTTGGATATAGATAAGATAACTAAGGAGAGATCAAGACTGGTGTATGCCCACATTTTTGTAAATGTGGCAATGAATGCGGTCCTTCCTTCCTCAATCCTGCTTAAGTCTAAGTTTGGTAACTGGCTCAACCCCTCGAGTATGAAAATGTCCGCCTCTTTTGCTAGCAGTGCAAGAAGTTTGGTCATCTAATAGTTTCTTGTGGGAATAAATCTGGTGAGGGCTCAAAGGATAAGGAAAAAATATTAGAAGAGGACCACTCTTCCAATGAAATTGCTTCTGATGTGCAGCCTACTCCTATTCTAGCTCAAGAGGTGTTTGTTCCCCTCCTAAAGGATAATTCAGATTTGGACATGAAGTCTATTTTTGATCCTCTTGTTGAAGTAAATAACTTGGTCTACCTAAACCTTGAAGTGGCTGCCCTTGCTTCTTCCCTTCCAACTCTGGGCTTTCCCACAATGGAGGATACAGGAGGGGAAAATGTAAATATGGAGAACATTCAAGTTGGGGATCCTATGATAGAGAAAAATGTGTTGGCTCTGAGGGTAAAGGAACAAAATCATGGTGTTGGCGAAGACCTTGAAGAAGGTGAGTATGTTCTAGTTGATACATACTTGTCTCTAGAAGACATGAACTCCTTATCTCAAATTGGAGCAAGAAACCTGAGTGACTCATTGGCTCTTCTTGGCCTTCCTCAAGGGTCTAGTGATAAGGAGGATGAAGAGGGATGGTCCCAATCATCAACAAAAGCTAAAAAGAAAAATAAACTGGATGTGGGAAGGGGAAATAAGGTGGGAAGAACCTCCCAAAAGGACTCTAGAACTAAAGATACTGTGAGGGATGTGGCAACTGGAAAATAGAGAACCTTCGACTCGATTGTAGGATCAAAGTCCAAGAAGAAGTAGCTTGGAATGTTGCTCTAGGGTGGAGGTGGGGTTGAATTTTGTCTTATCAATGAAGTACCTCCCCTAGAACATAAGGGGCCTTAATAGCCTGTATAAATATTTTTTAGTGAAATCTTGTATTATTGACAATAAAGTGGATGTTCTCCTTCTACAGGAAATGAAGATGAAGAAAGAGAATTTTGATCAAGCTATATTGAGCATCTAGCCAAGAGCTAATTAATTTTTATAGTGAGGTAGAAGGAGCTTCAGGTGGTATTGCTACCCTTTGGAATCCTTCTAAACTAAAAGGAACTCTATGTTCAACTGGTAAGAACAGTCTTTCGATTACCCTTGAAGACATTGTTTCTCATGAGAAATGGAATCTTATAAACATTTATGCTTTGAATTCAGGGGAAAGAGTTTTTCTCTGGGAACAGCTAAGTGATGCTATTTCTATTAGGAAAGATGACCACTAGATGCTTGGAGGGGACTTCAATTCTCCTCTCCTTCCTTCAAAAAAGTCAGGAGGGTTGGATGATTATTCTGACAGTATGATGGAGTTGGCTAAGTTCTTCAATTCAACAGTTTTTATTGATATCCCCCTCCAAGGAACTAAGTATACTTGGTCCAACAGAAGGAATGGAATCCATCTAATCCAAGTCAAATTGGATCAATTTTTGATCTCTGCTAATTGGAATATATCTCAATTCCTTTCTCTTTCAACTCTTCCTAGGTTTGGTTCTGATCATAATGTCTTGGTGCTTAAAAGAAATGTGGACCATAATAGGGGACTTTTCCCTTTCAAATTCGAAGCTATGTGGAGTCTCCATCCGGATTTTGTTGCTCTGGTTAAAACTTGGTGGGAGGAACCTATAATAGGCACACCTATGTATTACCTGGTGGAAAAGCTAAGCAGAATATAGAAAAAAGTGAAAGAGTGGAATAAGGTGACATTTGGAAACATCTTTGAAGTAAATAACACCCTAGAAAAAATTATAAAAGAGGTACCTGATATCATGGAGGCTGACCAAGTGGATGAAGATATATGTGCTAAGGAAAGAGACCTCAGATCCCAATGGTATAAGATAAACAAAAAAGAGGAAATCTACTGGAAACGAAATTCTAGGGTCCAATGGCTAATGGAAGGGGATAGGAACACTAAATTCTTTCACCAATCCACTTTGAAACAGAAAAGTAGAAAAAAAATTTAGATCGCTACTGAAATAGGATGGCTCTATCGTGACCAATGAAAAAGATATTGCTTGGGAAGCAGTTAACTTCTTCTCTACCTATCATACGGCTCTTGGCAATGCTCTCCAAGTAAATTCTTACTTTCTTGAAGTGGTCCCTAATGTAATTTTTGATATAGACTTAAAGATGATGACTAATGTTGTAACTATGGAAGAAGTCAAAAAGGAAGTTTTTTTCATTTGGAGCTTTTAAAGCTCCTAGCCCTAATAGGTTCCCTCCTATTTTTTCCAAACCTACTAGAACATTGTTAAAAATGATCTTTTTAATGTTGCAAGGGATTTCTTTAGGTCGAGTAGGCTGCTAAATCAATTGAATGCTACTTTTATAGCTCTTATCCCCAAATCTATTGATGCCTTAGCCATGAAAGATTGTAGACCTACCAGTCTTTGCAACACAGTCTATAAAATTTTCTCCAAATTTTTGGTGTTAAGACTTAAACCAATGCTTGGAAAAATGATTTCCTCAAACCAAAAAGGTTTTGTCCAAGGTAGAAACATTCTTGATGCTATTATTTCTACCCATGAAATTATTCATTCTATGGAACACTCTAAAAATCCTAGGATGGCCTTCAAAATTGACATTTCTAAGGCCTATGATAGGGTTTCCTGGCCTTTCCTTTTTGCTATTCTTAAGAAGTTTGGGATAAAAGGAAGATTCATAAAGATGATCTTTGGTTGTGTTACCTCCCCCATGTGTTCTTTTTTGGTTAATGGAGTCCCCCAAGGTTTTTTCTCTTATGGTCGTGGGCTTAGGCAAGGTGACCCCTGTTCTCCCTACCTTTTTATTATTGTTGCTGAAGTTCTTGGCTAAAATATTCAAAAATTGGTGGACTCAAAAGATCTCAAAGGTGTTAAAGTTGCCTCATCTCTCATGCTTGATTCCCGACAATAGTTTGTTGATGATACTCTAATGTTTGGGGAAGCCTCAGTGGGGGAAGCTGGTATCTGGAAATAGGTTCTCAATGACTATGTTGTTGTTTTTGGATAGTGCATAAATTATGAAAAAATCAAAATTTACTTCTTCAATATTGACCAACAAATTAAGGATAG
Organism: Sequoia sempervirens; assembly: GCA_007258455.2. Classification (NCBI taxonomy): domain Eukaryota; kingdom Viridiplantae; phylum Streptophyta; class Pinopsida; order Cupressales; family Cupressaceae; genus Sequoia; species Sequoia sempervirens. The sequence continues at coordinate 211,989 of VDFB02101418.1, read as the reverse complement.
AGTGATAAAAATCTTGGGATGTCAGGAAGTTGCTTTACCTGATGCCTATCTAGGCCTTCCTTTGATCTCTAAGAAGCTAGAAAATAATTATTGGAATCAGCTGGTAGAAAGGATACAAAGCAAACTTGTTGGTTGGGAGGGGAAGCTTCTTAGCTTGGTGAAAAAAATTCAACTCCTTAAATCCTCCCTTCAAAATATCCATGTTTACTATCTATCCCTTTTCAAAATCCCTACCTCTATTAGGGAGAATATTGAATAAATCCAGAGAAAATTTTATGGTCAAGAACTAAAGAAAAAAATAGACTGTCCCTTGTTAGTTGGGAAAAAGTGTGTACTTCTAAAAGAAGAGGAGGTCTGGGATTAAGAAGAATATCCATGCTAAACAAATCCTTAATGGCTAAAACTGGTTGGAATCTATTGGAAGGCTCTAAAGATTGGGTAAAAATTTTCCAAGCAAAATACCTGAGGAATAGGAATTCTGGCTGTTTTCTCTCACTATCTTATTTGTTTAGTGGTTCAGCTTTATGGAACCATCTAATGAGATTGAGGAATGTTTTGAAGATGGGGGTAAGAAAGAGAATTGGGAATAGAAATAATACTAATTTTTGGAAGGATCCTTGTATAGAGAATTCAACTCTCTCCTCCATTAAAGAACTTAATCCTCTTAAACTTAGCCTAAACAAGATCTATGGTAAAAAGGTTTCCGATTATATTAACTGGGATATGGAGGAACCTAAATGGAAGGAGTTCAATTGTTATTAACGAGGAACAATCTGAGAGGCCAAAGATAGGTGAATTGAGACCCAATCCTCACAAGACTGCATAATCTGATTGGGGAGGCTAAGTGGTTTGATAGAGAAAGGGAGGATGAGTGGTTTTGGAAAGGTACCTCTTCCGGCTATTTCTCAGTCAAAAAGACCTATGAAGAACTGGTGAAGCCTTAGGTTGTTGTCCCAAACCATTTTTGGGATAGGGTGTGGTTAAAGAACCTAGTTCCCAAAATTAACTATTTCTGGTGGACTACGACTCATGGTAAAATTCTCACTATTGACAATTTGGTTAGGAGGGATTTCCAATTGGTTAATAGGTGTTCGCTCTGTAAATAGGAAGAGGAGTCAATAACTCATATTTTCTTTCATTTCCAATTTGTGAGGGAAGTGCGGTTCTACTTCTTGTTGTTGTTGTCTTCTGATTGGGTGTTTCCTAATTCAATGAAGCGTTTTATTGAAAGTTGGTCAAATTGCCCCTTCTCACATAATGTAATTGTCGACCTTTGGAATCAAGTTCCTCCATTTTTCACCTGGGGATTATGGAAGGAAAGGAATAATAGAATATTCAGGGAAGTGGAGAGAAGTAGTGGGGATGTTAGTTTGATTATAAAAACCCAAATTAAGGAAAACATTGAGGCTGGAAGATACAACTTCTCTCAAACCTGACCTAACTACAAAGAAATGAGGATTAAACAAAATTGGGGAATAAGGATGGATCTAACCAAACTCAATTGGTCAAAGATGCTTAACAAAATGGCTAATGTATGGAGCCCTCTGCAAGAAAATTGGATTAAGTGTAACTTCAATGGGTGCTCAAAAGGCAACCGAAGACAAGCTGGAGCACGGGGTCTGGTAAGGAACCATAAAGGTGATTATATTGTGAGCTTTGAAGTGAATATGGGTGTATGTTCTAACAATAAAGTTGAAGCTATGGCCGCTTAGGGGGGTTCAATACTCTAAAGGAGCTGGGTTACAAAAATGTTATAATAGAAGGGGACTCTAAGCTAATAGTGGACATTCTAAGTGAAGAAGTTGTGCCACCATGGGAATTAAAAAATAAAATAGATAAATGCCAAGTCATTAAGAAGTTTTTTGACAATTGCAGGGTGCAACTTGTGTATAGAGAAGGAAATAAAGTTGTTGACTGTGCCGCCAACATGGCGTTGAGTTGTAGGGGATGGACCTGATGGACTAATGGAAACATGTCGAAGTCTTTAAGAGATTTAATCTTAAACGAAAAATTTGAAAATGAATATCATATGCAAAAATGAAAGGTTGGTTTTATGTGGGAAAAATGAGTACCAAGTGGTGCCTTTTGGCTTTCCATGTAATGATGGCATTTGGAGTACAGGATTGTATTAGATGATCTCGACAAGAGGTAATTTTAATAATTATTCCTTTAAGGTGACCAAAAATCACATGAAGTTAATGAATTTGATAAGGGATGTCATTTCTATTCGTGTCGATTTGCCTTATGTCAGCAATTCTCGTATCTCTGAAGTGGGGAAAGGTATGAAATTTAATAGGGATTTAAATTCTTGTAAGAAACATAATGAGACTTGTATCTCTAAAGTGGGGAAAGGTATGAAATTTAATAGGGATTTAAATTCTTGTAAGAAAAATAATGAGACTTGTGTACCAAGAAATGTGTCGCTGGCTTTCTCAATAAGAAACTTCTCGATTCACCACTCTATATTGGATTTGTGTGTAATTTGGTGTAAGAGTGTTTGTTGTATTCTGGGAAAGAAGCAGACGGTGTGGGTGATTATGATGAAAAGCTTATCGCAACAGAAGAATTTGCAGAGCAAAATGGGAGGTCCTAGGAAGCGAACTAAGCCTCCAAATTGTCAATCCCTGAAACAAAATGTGGATTTATGGAGAATGTTTGAGAATACTGGTATGGCCCTATTCTTCCAATCCTTGAAAGGATACAATGAGAACCTAACAAAAAATTTTACCAACTCCTAGAGGAAGGGCGACACCACCATTGGTGTGGTGAAGTTTGAGGTTACCACAAGATTCATTGCTAAAGAAATGGGTCTGCAAAATAATGGGATTAAAGTTGCAAAGAAAAGGGGGGCTGACTATTAGAGGTTTGTTGGAAATTTCCTGCATGAAGGGGAGAATCTCAAAAGATTTCATAACGAGTATGCAAGATTGGAACTCCCTCCTCCCTTTGCTTTAGTTATCCTGTTTGTTATGTGTTACTTTACTCTTGAGGGTAGGTATATGTTGATACATGCGTACCATTTTCCCTTTGCTAAACCAAATTTGGCATGGTGAGAGAATCAATTTTTCTTTCTATCTGTTGTCCTCCCTACAACTTAATATTGAGAAGGGTGCCAGTCCTCCCTTCCACCAAGGTCTTATGCTTACCCCGTATAAGTATGCCCTGGATTTGAATCCTCATGGCAACCCTTTAGCTAGTAGAAATGTGAGACCTGATTGTTTTGAAGAAGATATTGAGGAAATTCATGTTGAGGAAAACCCTACTGCTATTGAAATCCCAGATGAGGAACCTATCCCTCACTAGCCTCCTGCAATTGTTGCTAGGTGGGTGCTTATCCCTGCTAAAAGTAACTCTCCTATGGCCAATGTGTCAAACCCCTCAACTCTGATGTCACATAAGAGTGAGGAAAAAAGAATTTTTGAGATTGAGCTCATTAGAGCTATGCTAGAGAAAAGGAAACATTCGCCTTTGCTATTGGAACTCCCCAAGGCTAAGAAACTTAAAAGAGACTTAAATCCTAGGGATGTAATTAATATCACTGAGGAAGGGAATCAAAATGAGGAGGTGAAGGAAACTTTGCAAAGGCAAGGAGTGGAGGTAGTGGGGGGAGAAGGTCAGCATGACTGGCTAAAGTAGCCTCGAAGGATAAAAAAGGAAAACAAAAAATGACTGTGAATGAGGAGGACCTAGGGTATGAAGAGTTTGAAGCCCAGGAGGAAGAAGACTCTGAAGACATGGACTTTGAGGACTCTACTTATGAGATGGGGGAAGATGGTTCAAAGGAGGATAAGGAAGAGGAAGAGTATGAGCAAATTGAGCCTATTAAGGATAAGAATGAGGTCAAAAATGTTTAGAATGTTGGGGATTTGGGTATGGAGAACAAAACTGAGGACTTAAGCAATGAATTTTTAAAGAGTAGACTAACTTTTATGTAGGTTCAGTTTGAAGATATGAAGAAGGCATTAGTTACTCTAATGAAGGTAACTAATAGATTGATGAGGAGGACGATAATGGGAGCTGCTTCTGGAGAAACAAAAATCACAAGGAAGCTAAAGAAATAGGGGAAACCTAATACCTTGAAGATGCTAGATGAGACCGAGGGACCTGATTAGAGATAATACATTGCTCTCATGGGCAAGTATGGGGACCTATTGAAGAAGGCCAGTTAATGGCTTGTTGTTGCTACTCTATTGTTAATGATGAGCTTTTTGTCCTTCTATTTTAACATCTCAGACTATTATTTTATTATCTCCATGTTATGGTGGAATACCACTGGGACACTGTCGACTTAATTAATGGTTTACGTAGAACTAAGTATGCTAGTAAAAACTTACTATTTTTTATTAGTATTGGTTGGACTATGGTTACTATTTTAAATGTTGGCCTGCATGCTATTACTACTGCTATTTTTTGATTTGCTAGTGGTGTTGTTTCCCACCTCTCTTTGTTTCCTTTTGTTTGATGTTGTAACCATGGGATCGTGGCCCTTCCCTGCTTATCTAATAAAAAACAAAGATTAATGATGAAGAAAAGAGTTGAAGATTAGGATCCTCATGGCTATGCATATCCTTTTCCAATTAGATATGTGCTTCAAATATGCTAAAATATGTGAATATTCCTTCATAGAAATTTTCTTTGAATATTGTTTATTGATTATTATTTTTTATTTAAGCCATTAATTTGTAACCATTTTGGCACATTGTCTCCATAAAAAGGCCACTAGAATTTAATTTTTAAAGGGGGGAATTATTGATAGCTAAGGGATTTTGTAATTAATTGTCATTACTAAGTTTACTTCATTGTTTTCTCACCAATAATGAGATTTTTTTCTACGAGTTGTTGTAAATCATCATGCAAAGATGTTTGTTCAAGTTATCAAATTCTTTAAAATTGTAAGGGATCCTAAAATATTCTTTTTGATTATAGAAGATACCATAAAATTGTGCCATTCTTAGGGCATTTTAATCTTGCATTTATTTTGTTGTTTGAAATTACCATTGAAGCTTGCACTATCTGTGTGTAGTACGACAAGGTTTGATGAAGCATGGATTAGTTTTTTTTTCTATTGGTTTGCATTACAGTTCAAATAAATATATTAGTTAGGATTTCATACCATTTTCCTTTCTCAAATTTTATTTTTCTATTTTATTTCATAAAATCCAAAACTTAAAATGAAAGTGAAGTAAGTAAATATTCAAAATTTATAGATCAAGAATTTGATGATGAGATCTAGTAATATTTGATGATCATGTTTATTCTCAAATTCTCTATGTTAATCCCTTTGTCAAAAAATATATATAATGAACAATTGAGTCAACCTATAGGTCAAGATCTAACATTTGAAGCCTTAGGAACATTAAATTTTGCTCTGAAATTTGATTTTCTTTCAATATAGGTAAAGTCCACTTGTAAATTTTATCTAAGTTGATAGTGTCATACAAAAAATGTCAAGACTAATTTCAACACAATTGAGAGTATTGCTTCACAAAGAGGGGTGGCTAATCTAAGAGGATACACCTACCTAATTACCTACATTAACACTTATGCCATCTCAAGGCTTGAGTGGTTATAGGGCTACTTCTCAGAGATGAAATATTCTAGAGCACCTCCTATGCTCTAGAGAATACAAGTATTATATATTCTATGTATAAAATGCATACACATGCTCCTATAGTAGTGCACCACACACTTTGGAGAGACACACTTTTATAACAAACATGCCTCAACAAATTTTCCTATAATTTTTATTAGATCTCTAGTACATGGTCTAATGCATTTTGGAAGATCATAATATCTAACTCACTAGTATGCTCTCCATATCATCCAAATTGTGATTATGTAGTCCTTAGATATAACCATTAATACAACAATCATGTTGGCACCCATGAGGCTTGTGACTTGTCGAATCACATGCCAACTCATTAGGGGCACATTAGCAATTAGTTAATTAATCCATAGCTGCTACTAGGGGATGATAAACTAATCGAGGAAATACTTTCACTCCTTAAGGAGACAATTCAACTTTCTAGTAGCCTTTGAATTCTACGACATGAATATGTGTAAGCTATAATACACATCTTTGTAACATAATTTAGACATCATTTCTTTCTGGGTGACAAAAGATAGATAGCCATACACCTTTCTCTAAGGTATCCCATGTAGAAAGCAAATAGTTGAATAAAACTCATTGGTTGTTTAATTCCATATATTTATCTTTATTTAATTTAATTATAGCATGCTTTTGTATACACCATAACTTATCTAAATTTGCATTTATAAAGTTGTCCACTATGATTCTAACCCAACAAATTGAATTGGTGCATGATATTGTTGTAGCTCCTTCAAGGAAAATAGGAAAACCCTTAGTAAGGCTTCAAATGGTAAGGAATTTTTTACTGGCTATATGTCATCGTTTGACTATCTTTGATATTTCTATCTCTAGATTTTGTTACTTTTTAGGTTGTTAAGAGTGTCCAATTTACCCATATTTAATGAATTATTCCTGACCTTGTAATAATGAATTATTTCTTTTTGTTGGACACATATCATGTTATTTTATATAAAAAACCTGGATACTAATCTCTCAGTTTATCGAGGGCTATTTCTATTTTCTATACTCACATCATTTCAATAATTTTGTTTAAAATTTATATATTGATAGAAAATTTAGATGTTGAATGACTACAAATGTTATTTAATAATAGGAAAATTTAGTCATTGAATTGAAAAAAATGTTATTAGCTCTAAAAATTGAGTTTAAATATGAATAAATGACCTTGACTATTCTTCTTCCTTGTAGTGGATTTCCTTGGGTTTTTATAGAATTTCCAAGAATATGAAGTATGCTATAAATTCAAAGAACAATACACCAATGAGGCACATAAGACATTATAACTAGCAATTGACGAAGAGATGCATGTCTTCTACTTTGTTACATTACTTCAAATTCAACAAATTTATAGATTTATAATGCCAAACTAAAAAATACTAAAAATAGTGAACTAGGATTTCCATTGGAAATTGAAGAGCCACCATACCTAGTGATGACTCAAGTCCTCAGAAGTTGGAATGGATAGTTAGATGAGGACAAATCAACTACAAAATTACCATTTATTATGATAAATTTAATTTTGGTAACCCAAATTGGAAAGGTCATGCTCCTATCTCTTTGGGAAAAAGTTGAACTGATTCGGTGCTCTGGAAAGTTCTCAACTATACCTAATTTGAGTTGTTTAGACAACTCATGAAAGTCTTGGGTACCAACTCTACTTTGAAGACCTCCAAAGATGCAAATTTAAAAAATACCAAAAAATTGATTTTCAATATTCATATATACATGAAGCAATTACTATTTGGATGTTCATAGATCTCAATCGAATAACAAGATGCCATAAAAATAGACTTGATACAAAGGTTCTCACATATCTAATCTAAATAATAGAAGAACGCTTTGAAAGAACATTACCAACATAAAATTGATTAAACTACAATTCTCATATCATTAATATAGATAATCCTTCTTTATTTTATCTTATAACTCTCTAATATTAATAAATAAACTAACTAATTATAAATGGGATTGTGATTATTATTAATAAATAAACTAACTACATCTAGTACAGTTACTCGGATTTGCTAAAAGTCAAATTATCATCAAAGAGTTAGAAAACAACAAGAAGTAATTGGTGGGGTCAACGATTATTTTGTTGTTTGACAAAAGAGGATTTCATTTTCATTTTGTGGGTCCCATAGACTAAGTGAACTCGTGAACATAATTAAAAACACACATTCATTCATTCTCAATTTTAAGACTTTAAACAATTAAAAATAATAATTAATAACAAAATTAATTTGAAAAACCTAAAACATCCCATTTTGCCCTTAAAACCTTTAAGTCATACTTAAACCAAACCCTAAAATTTGGATAGAGCCTAGCATCACCTACAAAACCTAAAACATCCCATTTCGACCTAAAAGCTTTCAAGCCTTACTAAAACCAAACCCTAAAATTCACATGATAGAGCCTAGCTCCACCTCCCAATATACAAGTATAATTGGATGTCGTCAATGCGGGCAATCTTTTCAATGGTGGGTGGGGATAAATAATAATAATAATAATATTATTTTATAGTCCACGATACCCGACAATCTGTTTTTGGGTCTACAGACGGCCTAGCAATATGGGACTCCTCGTACTCCCAATATTAAGGGAGGCACCTAACTCGTGCTCCACAATACGAGGTGTACATACCTTACCCCCTGCAGGATTTGAACTTGTGACCTCTCTTTCAAGAGTACAAGTTCTCCACCATTAGGCCAACTCAGGGTGTACCCCTTAAAGGAAAACTAAAGTTTTTTTGTTTTATTTGACCTTTTGTTTGTATCACCCCTCTTTCACTGCACGACAGCTGTCTTTCTGATTTTCTGTCTGTCGTGATCTTTTCCAATCACAGTTAATTTGCTTTGAGGATGGTTAACCCTTGCTTATTAATAATTACTATACAGTTTTTTTAATTAAAACAACTTTAAAAACCCTAAGGGCTCCAATTCGTTCCGTATCTTGAAACCCTAAGGGCTCCAATTTCTTCCTTATCTGTTATATATGTTTAGAATTCACGATTGCTCCGAGCATATGTTAGTCCGAGTTGTATCTATTAGCAGTTTCGGTTAAAGATGGCATCAAGGCTTGCCGTGGATCAGTAAGTAATGGATGGGGCAAAACTGTTGCTCAACTTAAAAAGGGGCTTTGAATGGTTGGAGAAGAAGCTGCGACATATATGTGGTTATTTGCAAGCTACAGATCAACTAAGAGCCCACGATCTCTTTGTTAAAGAATGGCGGCAGGAAGTGAGGGATATCGTGGAACACAAGGAGGATGAATTTCTCAGATTGTTGCTCCCAAGGGAAGGGGCGAACTGGGTAAAGCATTCCAGTAAATTATACAAGAATTTGTTAAGTTACCACTAGCCATTAACACAGTTGAGAGGTTGTTTAGGGAGCATCTATCTCCCACACATGTTGATAGGTGAACTTAAATTGCATTCAACATCTATTTGAGTGAATAAGTGAACTCAAATGTCTTTTCCATATTGCTGTAAAATTTTCCTCACAAGAGTTTCTTTATGGTCATATGCCAAAGGGAATATCAAAACTCTTGAATTTGTGGACAATGTGATCATAAGGGATTGAATAATTAAATGCAAAAGATGTTGGCAATTTGATCTTGGACAATGAGATCATTTTTGTTCTCACTATCTATTGAAGAGAATGAATTCTTAAATGTTTAAAGATGTTGCAATTTGACCAATCTCCAAGAAATAAATTCTCTTTCAAAGGAAGAACAACACTTGAAATGTGTAGAACACTATGTCTTTGAAAATGAAAACTCTAGACATTTGTGCAGTGGAGGATAATATCTGGCATTCGAGAGAAAATGAATGTTATGAAGAATCTTCGACAAGTTTGGCTTGCTTTTTTCTTTATGCCAAGTTGGATATGTAGTTTGGTGAGTCTCACATAACTTACATTTTGTGAGCCAAGGATTATTCATCACTCTCCTTATCTGAAGCCCAAAAATTAAACAGCCAGCAGGTTGTTTGTTATTTGGAGTTTCTAATGCCCCAAATAACAAACAATGTGCTGGCTTTTTAAGATTTTATCTTCAGATCGATTGGAACAGTTAACAAGACTTGAGAAGATATGTGGAGGCAGACAATAGTGAATTAGCGGAGAGGATAAAGAAAGACGGGAAGATTGGAATAAAGTCAAAGCCAATAATGCTCAGGTTGAGATCTGCTTCTGACATGACTTGTAGCGTCTCTTTTGTCCATCCAAATGTGGCGTATAATCGTGTAAGATCCCTTTATTCTGAATTCTTATTGTGAAAATTTTCATTATGTACTTATATTTTATAATTATATTTAAGAGTTAGTTATTTGCAAACAAGAGCAGATGAGCTCCGAGTTTCCAGCTTAGGGTTTTATTAAATTGAAAATAATGGTTACTAACAATGGTAAAATAGAGCTAACAAACTGATTATAAAAACTTATAAGTGGTAATAGAATAAATTTTATTGAGAGAGAGAGATGTACCTTTTTTTATAAATGTCTAATGCCAAAATTTGTTTGTCTAATATTTGCAAAGTTGATTTTCGCAGTACTATCATCTTTACATTGCCAAAATGTGTTGAATAGTAGAAACTTCTTTAAGGATTGGAATATCTTATAGTAGACTATAACATCAACCTGAGTGGATAGGAGAATTCAAATGTCTTTCCCATCTTCATGTAGAATACTATTCACAAGAATTTCTTCGTAGCCATATGTCCAAGGGAATATCAAAGCTCTTGAAACTGAGGACAATGAGAGCAGATTGATTCTGACTATCTAATGATAATATTGAATAATTAAATGTAACGATGTCAGCAATTGAATCTTGGACAATAAGATTATATTTGTTTCCACTATCTATTGAAGAGAGTGTATTCGTAAATGTAAAAAATGTTGGCAATTTGATCAATCTCTAAGAAATGAGTTCTCTTGGAAAGATGAACAATGCTTGAGATGTGTAGAAAATGGTGTCTTGTGAAGATGAGAATTCTAGACATTCTTGCAATGGAGGGTGATATACTGGCTTTCCCAGACAAAATAAATGATATGAGAGATCTTCAACAATTTTATCTTGGTTGTTTCTTTGTGTCAAGGTTAATATGTGTTTTGGTGAATCTCACATAACTTAGATTGTGTGAGTTAGGGATTATTCTATGCTGGTTATGCTGTATATTCATTGCTTTCCTTTTTTGAATGCCCAAAAATAAGCAGCCAGCAGGTTGTCTGTTATTTGAAGTTTTTGATGCCCCAAATAACAAAACTTCAAAGCTTTTCTCTTCAGAGGGATTGGAACAGTTAACAAGACTTGAGGAGATTTGTGGAAGCAGACAAGTGGTGAGTTAGAGGAGAGATAAATGAAGGCGAGGAAGATTGGAATGAATTCAAAGCCAATAATGCCAAGATTGAGATCTCTTTCTGACGGGACTTGCAGCGCTCTTTCATCCATCCAAATATGGCATATAATATTGCAAGATCTCTTTATTTAGAGTGCTTATTGTGAAATTTTTTACTATTTGTTTAGATTTTATAATTGTATTTAAGAATTGGTTTGTATGCAAGGAAGAGCAGCTGAGCACTGAGTTCCCGCCTTAGAGTTTATTACATTGAAAAGAGTGGTGACTATCAATGTTAGAATGAAGGCAGCAAATTGATTATAAATATGTTGAATAGTTGAAGCTTCAGGTTTTGAATATATTGTCGCATGCTACAACATCTACCTGAATGGGCAGGTAAACTCAAATGTCTTTCCAATGTTGATGTAGAAGACTGCTCATGAGGGCTTCCTCATAGTCATGTGTTCAAGGGAATATTAAAAGCTCTTGAATTTGAGGACAATGAGATCAGATTTGTTTCGACTATCTATTGAAGATATTGAATAATTAAATCCTGGCCAATGAGAGCTACTTTTAATTGGAAAGAGTGAATTCTTAAATGTAAAAGATGTGGCGATTTTTCAATCTTAGAGAAATAAATTTACTTTTAAAAGATGAACAACGCTTAAATTGTGTAGAAAATGGCGACTTGAGAAAACGAGAATTTCTGGACTTTTCTGCAGTGGAGGGTGATTTTCTGGCATTCCCAGAGAAAATAAATGTTATCAGAGATCTTCAACAACTTTATCTTGTTCGTTTCTTTGTGGCAAGTTAGATATTTGGCTTGGTCAGTTTCACATTATTTACATTGTGTGAGTTAGGGATTAATATAAGCTGGTTATGCTGCGTATTCATCACTTTCCTCTTTTGGAGGTCCAAAAATAAACGGCCAGCAGGTGGTTGTAAATTTGCAATATCCATCTTTGGTTACTATTAATTTTAAATTTTATTTTATCATATTGATTGTAGTTTCTTCATCAAAGCATAACATATCGCATATCTTGGTAACCTGTCTTCTTGATGGAAGATGAATAAAATGACCAACCAGTGAATATGTTATATTTCTTGACCTTTTATTGATTGGTCCACTCTAAATTGTGTCACCAATGATTCATATATGTAATAATTTATTTTAATTTGGAAGTGCTAGCCTCAAACCCTACCAAAGTGAGCAATGGCAGCAAACCCTCTATCACTACTTGCAATCATGCACCATGTAGGGCAACCTTCCTGTATCATGACTTGTTGCATGCCCAAGATTTATTCTTCTGGGATTCATTTGAAATGGTCTTGCCTATATATCCTTTTTAGGGAATCAGAGGTTCTATAGTTTACTTTGCACCATAATCTTCTATACCTTTTATTTAGACTAGATTCACACAAAAGAAGCCTGCCAAGAAGGTTAAAGTTAAGTAAACAAACAATTATTGTTTACATCTCAAGGATTTAGTTCAAAAGAGACTACAAATCATGCTCAAAAGACAAAGTTTTGAATAATAGGCGATGATTCTACTTCTTGGAATTAATCCCACTAGTTATAGTCGATAATATACCAGATTAATAGGCTGTTCAATGAATAATTACTAACCAAAATCAGAAAATAGCTTAAACAATATAGAGTAAAGTTCAGTGAATTGTCATCATTGAATATACATAGATTAAATGCAATAGAATCTTGATTAACCCACAATTTCAATAAAATGTACCTATTACCAACCATCTTCTATTCAAATGTCTATGTTTGATGAGTTAATCTTAACACAGCCATGAACAATAGCTTTTATTACCTTTAAACACTTCATAACACATACACTTCTTGCTCAATCCTCACTAACTTATCATATAACTGTCATACAATTTATATTTAATTTGCATGACATAATCCTTTGTTAACAATGCAACAGTCAATAACTGAGTAATAGCATCAACCTTAAAAGACATTTTTTTGAATCCACAGTCAGAATCCAATGTACTCCCCTACAATTAAGAGGGACACCTCTGAATTGGGTATAATGCAGAAATTGACATTAATGTACCACACTCTATTAAATTAATCATATTTTCAAAGATATAACAAAATCTCAGCCAAAAATACTAGGAACAATGATCCAAAATCACTTCATTCCACTATCCATCATAATGATCTGTTAACTAAATACGAAGGATCCAAATTGCACATATAAGGGTCAAGGGTTACCTAGCATATAAGCTCTCCTCAGAAATTTACCGTCACCTTCCAGTGGTTGACACATTCCTACCATGGTCTTGAGTATCATGAAGCCTAGGTAAGTTGTTTAGGCTCCCAAAGCTAGATATCTACCAGTTGATACAGATAGAACTCATGTGCCAAGCTCAAGCAATATGAGTTGATTATTCAGTTCACCGGTCTCTTAATAATTCCTTACAGTAGATATGAATTCAATATCTCATTAAAAAAAGAGCTTTTCTTGTACCCTGAATTCAACAGGCAAGAAGGATCTATCCATTTATCCTTTTTTCCATTCTTACAGCTTTTCAACCGAAGATCCCACAACGTAAAATATGTATCCTTTGGACTTTCTATATAATCTTTAAAACTCAGTGAACGATTCTTTATTCCAACATATTGTACTATATCGCTAGAACTCAATGAGCAGTTCTTTATTTTAGCACATTGTGCTAGTGTCAAGTACCACTACCCCTTGTATAGTGGTTACCTATCACTGTTCCAGTGTACAGTGAATAGTAAATTACCATCTTAATTTCCACAATAACATTACACTTTACAGTTTTTTTATTTTATTTTTGTCAAAGCATATCATTCCTATAGAGTTAGACAATAAGTTGCCACAAAGTTTTAATTAGCCAATAAGTAGCAATCTAATCTAAATATTTGTTTTTCTCCTAGCCAGATTTGATGAATTCCAAGATCGGTCTTATATAAACATTAAAATCGTAGTGACTAAAGGAGATAATACATCCATTGGAGAAAGTTCTCCAAATCATCCCATCCTTCACAAACCGTAGTCTTTATTAACTTACGGCAGCATCAAGGATAGAGGATTTGTCATCAGAGATTATAGCCACAATTGCCCAAGTGATCATGTATTGAAGGGCTTCAGAATTTACCTGAATGATACCCCTTCTACCAGTTACACAATTTCGTGGAATTCTCAGTATTTACTTGTTTGTAAGACAACATCAATGGGAGAGGTTCTAGTTGAAAACCCATACTAAGATATAACGAGTTTTCTTTGTAGCATTACCTGCCACACAATGAGTTTGACACCCAAATTTTATAATTGGTAGCATAATATATGTATATAAGAGCCCACATAAACTAAATGTAGCTTTGCAGATGTGTTGATCCTAGTCTGACCCCAAAGATCTTATGATTTCATTAACAATAAGGGTAACATGGATATTCTTAGGTTTCATTTAACAATACGTTACTCATGCTAATGTTGTCACATCCTATTTGTATCCTTTATTAAGGACATTTATTTAATGATCAGTTGATTACTTTAGGTGTGTAATCAATGTTTTAAATGATACATTGAAAATGATGATATTATGTTTTGCATAATATTATCTGTGGAATGTTCTTGATTTATATTTTAATTGTTTGTCATTATGAATTGATGGACATTTCTTAAATTATATGCAAATGATATCTTAATTGTTGACATGAGGTGGATGCAGGTTAGTTTTTAACTCACTTGTATGTTGAGGGAGAGTATCATCTGAGAGAGGAAGGCAGATGATGACAATAAGGCAGTCAGACCATGATAATCCAAGAACCCACATAATAACACAAGTTTGAATTTGCATTCTAGGCATGTAGATGGTTTACCTGAATGTTGTCATAAGTCAGTCTTTTCTTTCAAATGCATATGCAACAATTAGTTTAAGTTTGTATTTAAGTGGTGGAGGTCATGAGTGGAGTCAAATTTAAATAATTTTATTTTATGTTCCACGGTGTTTCTGGGATGGGGATGGTAAGATGGCAGGAGACACGTTTTGGAGATGGCTGTCCAATGGACATTTTTTGGGGACAGCAAGGGGACATGGATATATATGAAATTTTAATATATAAAGAGAGATATTCAAAATTCTACAAATTAATGAACAGGTGTATAACAGTAACAATATACCACGACATTGTTAAATTGATGTTGGATGATGTTTCTAGAAGCCTGCATGCCAACCACATTGCAAAAGGCAAAAAGAAATTGTTTGTTTGCATTTCTCACATAATATCACACTGTTCCAGACCATAGCCAATGTACTTTTGATCTCTTTTGCAACTGACTCTAATACCATATCAAGATTTTTTAAGTTTGAAAGTATTCTGAACAATGGAATCAAAAATCCAAATTATTACTGTTAGTGTTAACTGTTATATAACTTATATCATTAATTGTGAATCTGAATTATGATATATTTATTGTGGAGTGTGGACACATTACAGTTGTTGCTGTCACTACTGTCATGATTAATTTAATTGCTGTTATACTTTTGTCATGACATTTATTATTGCTGTTATAATGCTGTCATGATATATTTAACAGTTTTTTTTAAATGTTATGAACAAATTTTTTTAAGAACATTATCAAAATTGCTTTGCTATAGGGGAATGCCCGGCCATCCTTGGTATGGTCAAGGGACATCCAAGACATTCCTAGCCACTTTGGGGATGGCCAAACGTTCCCTAACCATTCCTTCCTATCCCCTAAAATGGGGATGCATTTCCGAGACGTTTCCAAATTTTGTTTGTTGAGGGGATAGCAAGGGGACGGGGACAGAGATGGGAGTTTGAGGTGTTGAGCGGGGACAGAGACAGGAGTTTGAGGGGCGTTTACTCATCTAATGTAACACAGATTTCATTAATCTTTTAACCTCATAACCAGCAGGATAAGTGGAGTTTTTAATAAAATAAATAAAAATCTCCACATTAATTTATTTATCTTAGTGGGAATCCTAGAATAGAAATGGGGCATTCCATTTTGAAAGGAGAATATAGAGGAGGTGTTGGGGGAATGCTGGCGTCCTATCTTGCTTTTATTTTTTCTCTTTTTCTTTTGGATTTTTCCTAAAGGGGGGCGTGGGGAGTTTGAGTGCGCAGTCTTTTAGCATTTTTTCTCTTTTTGTGTTGAGATTCTCCTGCAGAGGAGTGGAGTATTGTGAAGAAGTTAAGAGTGTATCTGAAACAAAAGACTGTAAGTGATTGCCCTCCATTTTTGAAAATTATAGGTATTTATTTATTTTTAAACTTGCAATTTCATCGGCTACTGGTAATTAATCTGGTCGTATGAATGATACAGATAGATGAGTTTATATATATAATTAATTAAATTCCAGATTTGTTCCCTTCAAATTAGTTTCCCGGGAAGTGGTTTTGGTATGGGATTTTGTTTAGAACTGATTGTATTAACTCATGCTCTGTGCATGTGTAAGGTCTTCAAGTTCATTTAAATTTATCTTATTATATATGTTTGTGGAGATCATTATATATCAGTTTTATTTACTTCATTTGCTTGATATGAGGAGTTTGGCGTGGGATTTTTCCAACTAAGCAATTGCATGCATTTTATTTGCTTTTAGATACTCTGAAACCTTTTTACGGGGGAATGAACTCACTCTATCGCTCTCATATAGAGCTGGGCTAGATGCATTTTTTTTTCTGTACGCTATTATTATCTTTTGTGAAATGAAGTTGCCAGCAATGCCTAGCATTGAGACTGCAATATCATGGAATTTTGTCATTCAGTTTGGAGCTGCATATTTGTGGCATTTTGTCAAGTAAATCATGCACTATGTGCATGCATTAGGGCTACATATTTGAGACAATATGATAAAATATATATCTGATTTTTTGAAGCATTTATGACAAATAGATTATGTACTATGTACATGTATTGGGATTACACATATAAAACATTTTGATAACCAATTTTATGTACTCTATGCATACATTTTACACAAAATACGAGTTCAAGCCCAAGGTTTTCATTTTTTTAACCTGTATATCTATGCTTTTATGTATAAATATGTATATATAAGTTTAAGAAAATTATATATATATATTCTAAATTATGCCCTTTTTAGTTGTATGCATAGTACCATTATCATAATAACTAGATATGATCTTATGATACAAAAGAAATGAAATCATGAATGCACAGAGATGTATAATATTTATTTTCTGTATTACTATTAATTATTATTTCTCCACAAATATGAAAATTTACGAACATAAATCTATGTTACCAGGTTCTTCTATTTTGCCTAGAGAACCCGCTCCAGGAGCGTTTGGGTTCTGGTTCTTGCTGGGCACGTCTGGGAGCCCCTGGGCACCCCCGGGTTCCTAGGCGCTCCCAAACACTTTTATATTCTAACTTCTGAATGTCAACTTGCAGAGGGGCAAACAAATGCAGTTATCTTGCTGATTAATCAGATTGCAGACAGTCTAGGTTGCTAAGAAGTTTGATATGTTAACCAATTGATGAATTTGATCTAGATCCTCTTGATGATTGATGAATAATTGTAATGATCTTCATTTGAATCATGACTAGAGACATATATGATATATGAGTATGACAAATGTATTGGAATTTTGAACTATCAATTGGCATTTATCTTTATAGTTTATCACTAGCATTGATCAATGATTTTAGATTTAATGATGATTGATGAAGTATCACAATTCATACTATCAAATGTATTTACAGTTCTGTACATTTTTAATTTTTTGCACACGCGTGCGCACATATATATATATATATATATATTGATTGATGAATAATTGTAATGATCTTCATTTGAATCATGACTAGAGACATATATGATATATGAGTATGACAAATGTATTGGAATTTTGAACTATCAATTGGCATTTATCTTTATAGTTTATCACTAGCGTTGATCAATGATTTTAGATTTAATGATGAGTGATGATTGATGACTGACGAAGTATCACAATTCATACTATCAAATGTATTTACAGTTCTGTACATTTTTAATTTTTTGCACACACACGCACACACACACACACACACACATATATATATGTACATACAGCTGTACCCAAATGTGCCGTACCCAAGGGAAAAAAAATTGCTGTCCAACGTACCCGTATCCCGTACCCGTGACCGGTCCTGTATCAGAACCGGCAACTTAGACATAAATGAATAATAACACATAACATGCATATGCAGATATTGTATTGATTGATACATGGAAAAAAATGTTATTGAAACTACTAGGTTTTTTGGACCACAAATAGACAATGTATAAAATATGGACCACAATGTAAAAAACTAGGTTTTTTGGACCCCAAATATAAATATATTTTATGTCCTTTTTAGTTGTATGCATAGTACCATTATCATAATAACTAGATATGATCTTATGAGACAAAAGAAATGAAATCACGAATGCACAGAGATGTATAATATTTATGTTCTGTATTACTATTAATTATTATTTCTCTACAAATATGAAAATGTATGAACATAAATGAATAATAACACATAACATGCATATGCAGATATTGTATTGATTGATACATGGAAAAAAATGTTATTGAAACTACTAGTTATTTTGGACTACAAATAGACAACGTATAAAATATGGAAGTTTATCAAACCAATTCAAAGGAGGGAAATTTTGGGAGTATTGTAGTTAATATTATTACATTATAAAACTAGTGTGTTGGTCAATGCGTTGTGTTTATTTTTAGTCATTTTGAATGAGTCAAACAAGAGATGGTAGTGTTGAACGGATTGGCCACATTTAAATGTGTCTTGCAGTTAAAAGCTTTAGTCAAAGTGATGCTATGACTATATGCACTGTCAGTTCACTGTACTTTCAGGATTGCATGTTAGTTAGAACTTAGAAGTCATCAGTAGCTAGAGGATATCTAGGGTTTGTATGACTGATTGAATGTAATATTGATTATATATCTTTACACTTGATTCTTGGATTTGATTTTATTGTAAATCTTATTATCTGCCTCCTTACCACTTTCAATAGGAAGAGTATGGGCAATTGACTGGTTTGTGGTTGGAATTGAAGTGTTCGGATGATGTTCTCCACCCATACAGCTTGTCAACATATTGTTTGCACTCAGATGATGAGATGACTTGATCATGAAATATTTATATATGTAATGAAAAAGATAAAGACTTTTGTAAAACTGATGTGCACTTGCAGATTGCTAGGACAGTAGCCCTAATAATGATTTGAATATAATTGTATTACTGCAACATATATCATAATGTAGGTTGAAATTGGTTAATGTATTTCCTTTATTTCAAGAATATATTAACATTTTATATTTTATATTAAAATAAAAACTGTCTTTTATAAAAAGATTAAACTTATTTCTTTAAATCGTAAATTATTGTTTTAAATTTAGATAATTTTGGAGTTGTTCCTCACAATTGTGGTCCTAACAAGTCAACAAATTCTAGAGCAGCTACACCCTCTATTTTAACTGTGATTAAAAAGTAAAAACAGTAGCCCGGCAAGTGCCTAAATCTGAATTTCAAGGCAAGAGTTACCAAAACATTAACGCATCAGCATAACTCAACCTAGATCAATTTATTTTCGACCGCATGAGTGGATAATCAGAATTAAATACTGTTCTAACAAGATAATTGTAAAAGACGAGTGTACAAACCAATTAGATACCTACACTTAAGTATAAATCAACCTAATTAATTGTTTTCAGCTGCGGGAGTGAATAATTGAGAAACAAATACTATTTTAGAAAAGTAACTGTGAAAGAAGAGAGCTAGCTAAAAGAATGACGTTGAAGGTATTTCTGATGTAGGCACTGGAATTCTGCTCTTAGATCTACATATGTTGCCCGTCTATTCGAAGAGCTTATTCCTGTAAACTCCTACACTCCTCTGAACGGGATGGCAGCTTCTTAATTCTTCCCTTTGGCTTATCAACAGAGAAAACACAAAGCACAATATAATATCCCAGCACCCAGGCCCCTAAACAAGACGGAGAAAGTATCAAAAGTGGCAGTTAATGAGAGATACAAACAGCAGACATAGTCCTCCAAGTTGACAATATGACAGCCAAAAATCCACCTAAAAAATGGAAGCTATGAACACTGATAATAGCAGCCATGGAGAAAACAATCATAGCGGCAATGGCTCCTTTTCTATACTTTCAATTCTCTGTTTTCACAGCTCTCTGTCCCCTCTAAGTATAGCAGCAGACCCACCAGAATGGCATTAGATGGCGTGCCTTTATTCCCCTCTCCTGCAACTCCAAAGCCAAGTCGGAAGCTGTAAGAAAGCTATTTACCCTCCTTGTGTGTACCCCACAGGCAAAATATCGCCCTTCTTATTCACTCGATGCTGTTGGACAAGTCAACACATATGTCAATTTTGGATTCAGTGCAACAGATGGATGCCATTCTCTTCTTCAATGGTGTTGACAGGCCTTTTATCTCCTCCAACGACCTAACTTCCCTCTTTAGTCTACAGAGGCAAATGCCTTGTTGATGAAATGTTATTATTTTACTGCCTTTTACCTCCAACAAGGCACCGCTCGTTCCTTTCATTTGTTCTCTCTTTCATATATATGTGGTTCCCCTCAAAGGGCTCATCTGAGCGTGTTGGTTGAAGATTCATTCTAAACGGCTTGGAGCACATGCATAAATCTCACTGAGGAGTACCCTTTCCTCGACCACTTAAGGTATAAACCTTCTAAACAGATTTCCTGCATTACAACATCTCTACAGGCAAGTGACTTTGAATACTACTCAGTTGTTTTCCAATCGTTTGGTCTGTCTCAATCCACAAGAATTGCACGGAAAACAATCATTGTGTGGAATTAGCAAGGTTATTGCATCAGTCATCATTGAGGCCAGAGGAAAAATATTAAAAGGAGGAAACATTCCAGTACTTGCATAAATGCAAGGACTTGACTCTGAGGATCATAAAGAGGATGAAATAGTAAATATAAGTTCTGGGCTATGATAAAAAGGTCTCTTTGGATTGTATATACTTTTGGTATGAATTCATTATGAGGTAAAACTAGTTGGGCTGTTTGGTCCTTAGGGGTGTGTTTTTGGATCATAAGTTTAGTGTAAAACGCAGAAAACTCAAATGCTTGTAACTGCTAAACAATGATTATGATGCAAATTTTCTGGGCCAGTATCTTCAGGAAATCAAATATTTAATCAAGGACTTTAATAGACTGGAAACAAAAAATGTAAAGAGGATAAAGACAAGCGTTGCAAACTTATGGCAAGCCCAGAAATAGCACAAGTGAAGAAGGGCTCGATTTAGTAAGAAAAGAACCAAAGTCCTAGCAATAAGGGAGGGGCAATAGAAATACTAGAAAGAAAAAATAGCACAAGTGAAAAAGAACAGGACTTAGTGAAGAGCTGAAGTCCTAGCAACAAGGGAGGGACGATAGAAACGCTGGAAAAGAGAAATTATATTAAATTCCATGAATGGTCGGAATGAGGGAAGAACGATAGGCTTGAATTTATATCCTTGAGTTGGAGATGGCAAAAAGCTACTGCAATTAGATGGAAACAACATGATACAAGCTAAAAGAATGAAATGTAACTGCCAAACGATTGGGAGTCAAGAATGCAAATGAGTAAGGATAGGAACCATAAACCTCAATTATGCAAGATAAAAAATTCACGGGGAATAATTTTTTTGTATTAGTAGAAGAAATAGGGATGGAAGTTGAAGTATTTTTGTGTGTATGGGGCTTGGTTAAGGCCTGCGAGGATTTGATAGTTCGTAAGCTCCAAACTATTTTCCAACAAATCAAAATAATGGTGGAGCTTGTAAGGATGCAATACTAGCGGCAGAAGGAGAAAAAATATGCAGAGGTACTCTGGTTGAAACACCAAAACAACAATTCAAGATTTTGGCAACCCAGGGAAGTTCAATCACAGATCAATTCTTGATGAATCGTGACATTGTCCTGCTGATTCAACAAAAAATTAGTGTCTCGAGAGAATAATGTCTAGATTTTATAGATTATCTTTTGTATTTGTATGTCATTACTTAAGTAGATATATGTCTCCATAATTAATTGTTCATGGTATGTCAACAGTAGGACCTACCAAAAGTGTCCATGTCTTTAACAAATTGAAGAGATCCTCCCGCTCTGCAATCTCCCGTGCGTGTTTTTCAAATTTTCCGGTCATGCCTGCAGGTTCTGGGGAGGACTTTGCCTCCCCTCAGGCTGACCCCCTGCCCAATACGGAAAAGATTCATGACCCTCATGTTTCTGATGGGGCACGTGGGAATGTGGGGTTTGTGTCATGTGAATCCGAACTGCATTTTTGGATTCATGTAAATGGGGACAATGGCAGCTTTAAGGGTGTTGACTCTCCCAAGGCTTGCTAGAAGAATGTCCTTATTGGGACTAGAAATAATGCCCATGAGACTATCCTTTCAGACATTGTGCAGTCGAAGGAAGAAACAGAGATTTGCTTACCAGACACGGTCATGGATGAGGTCGCCTCCTCGCTACATCTTGCGTTGGTGGGGAGATTTTTGTCTTTCAGGCCTACTATCGATATGGTTCACAAATGGGCTAATGCTCGCTGGACGCTGAAGGGCAGTGTGATTGTCTTTGGTATGGCTGGTGGTCTATTTCTCTTCAAATTCGTGGCTGAGGAAGATTTGGTCTATGTTCTCTTGAGTACATGGGCTAATGACAAACATTTCTTGGCTTTGGCCAAATGGAAGCTAGGCTTTGATCCTTCTAATGAACTCACTCGCATGGCTCCTGTTTGGGTTGGCATGCCAGGTCTCCCGTTGGAATTTTAGGATGAACGGATCTTTCGTTGGATTGGTAACTCCTTCGGTAGCTACGTTGCTACGGACGTGGTCACTTTGGCTAAATCCAAGTTAGTTTTCGCCCGATTCTATGTTAATGTTGCCATTAACAAGGCTCTCCCCAACTTTATAACTCTAAAATCCAAATGGGGAAAATGGACCCAGGCCCTGGTTTATGAAAATGCCACTTTGTTTTGTCAAAAATGTGGTAAGCAGGGTCATGTCATTGTGGATTGTAAGGCTCTGATGTCGAAGGAACCCTTATCTAAAGGGAAAAGCCTTGCTCGTTCTTCTGGTGAGATGGAAAAACAACCCAGCACCAATAATGCATTGGAGAATATTATGTCCAATGAAATGGATGGCTACCTGTTTACTGAAGGTTTGTATGAGTTGATGAAATCCCCTGACCTTGGGGCCAAGATGAAGCATAATGGTGAGGAACAGGGGAAGTCCCTTGGCTCCTTGGAGGAAGGGGAAATCTCCCCTCCCAAGGATTTGGGTCTGTATCCTAGTCCTTCTACTGCTAAGGTGGAAGGTAAAACTGTCATGTCTCGATTGTCCTTTGCTTGCATGGACTTTGGAAACAAGAATATGGTGGCTGCTGTTGCTGACCAACCTCATAGTTTGGCAATGGAGGAATTTGTTACTGCTTTGCAACAGTTGGAGATTGGGATTGTTACCCCTGCGAAGCCTAGGAAGGAGGATGACACCTCGTGCATCTTTTCTTCCCAGCCAACTGGTGGGGAGGACTTTGCTGGAGAAGTCACTAAATCTATCATTCTCACTCCGGACTCTAAGCCCTCTACCTCTAAATCCCAGTTTGGTGGGGATAACTTAGAGGATTGGCAGTCTCAAAATGAGAAACAAGAAAGTTGATGTAGGAACAAATAACAAAGTTGGAAGACCTTCAGAGAGATTGTCATGGCACAAAGCTACTGCCAGGGATATTGCCAGTGGATGGCAATCAACCCTTCATTCAACTCATTGTAATAGAAAATGAAGTTCCTCTCATGGAACATGTCGGGGTTGAATAGTCCCCGAAAACAATTAGCTCTCAGGCAATACATTGTAGATCTTAAAATTGATGTCCTTTTGCTGCAAGAAGTCAAGATGACTTACCAGACTTTCTCCTCAACAGCTAATAAAATCTGGTCAAGTTCAACCTTCTTCTACAGTGAGGCAAACGGTGCCTTTGGTGGCATTGCTACTTTGTGAAACTCTGCTAAGATTGATGGGGAAGCCTATGCGTTCTCTCATAATCACTTGGTTGTGACCCTTAGAGCTGACAATCATATTTGGCATATGTTTAACATTTATGCCCCGAATACTCGTGGAAGAAGGAAAAGTATGTGGGATGAAGTCTTATCTTTAATCCTGGTTGATAAAAATGCCTTGTACATGGTGGCCGATGACTTTTAACTCCCCTTTGTTTCCTTCGAACAAGCTTGGTGGCCTTGTGGACTACAGTGACAACATGAGTGATTTGTTAGACTTTATCAACCGGTCTAGTTTGTTTGATTTGGAGCTGTAGGGTAATCCTTTCACTTGGTCTAACAATCGTAAAGGCAACCACCTTATTCAGGTCGGCCTTGATAGGGTGTTGGTCTCTGTGGGTTGGGATTTGGGATGTAATGCTTCCCTTAATGCCCTGCCCAAGACTGCTTCTGACCATAGCCCAATTCTTCTTTAGTGGATGAATAAGCTTTTCTTTGGGCCTCACCCCGTCAGATTTGAAATTATGTGGATGACATCAAAATTTTAGAAATTGTATAGAAAATTGGTGGAGCTATCCGATTCAAGGGTCTACCATGTATATAATCTCCCAAAAACTCGACCTCATTAGAAAGGAAGTTAAAGGGTGGTCCAAATCTACCTTTGGAGACATCTTTAAGGCAAAAAAGGAGATTGGGGATAAGCTTGATAGAATCCAAAGTCTTATGGCCAAGGGTATTCTTCTCCAACCTTTGCATGAGGAAGAGGAAAGTTGGAGGAAGAAATGGAGGGATAACTTAAGCAAGGAAGAAATTTATTGGAAGTAGAGGTCTAGAGTCCAATGGCTGAAGGAGGGTGATAGGAACTCATCTTTTTTTCATAGGATTGCTTGTAGACACAAGAAAAGGAACACTATCAAATGCTTACGGCATGAAGCTAACCAAGAGGTTACAGAGGCAGAAAAAATTGGTGAAACAACTAAACACTATTTTAGACATATGTATTTGGACATTGGCAGCTGCCCCTCAGCTGTAGTGCAAACAAACTTTTAAGCCACCTCCCTTCTGCTATTAGTGAGGAGGACAATCAACAAGTCTTAGCTCCTGTGTCAGAGGAAGAAGTTAAGATGGTTGTGTTTGCTATGGGTGCCTATAAAGCCCCTAGGCCGGATGGGTTTCCCCTGACTTTCTTTTAGGAGTATTGGGATATTGTCAGCTATGATTTGACCATGTCAATCAGAGACTTTTTTAGAACAGGTAAACTACTAAAAAAAGTTGAATAGCACCTATATCGTTTTAGTCCCTAAAATCTAGGACTCAAAGTGTATGACTGACTTTAGGCCTATAAGTCTTTGTAACACTGTCTACAAGATTTTTTCTAAAGTCTAGGTCAACCGGCTCAAGCCACTTTTGGACAAGATCGTCAGCAAATGTTAAAATGGATTCGTTCTGGGTAGAAAAATCCTTGATGCTATTATTATGACTCATGAAATTATCCACTCCATGGAGAAAAGTAAGAACCAAGGTATGGCTTGTTAGTTTTATGATCAAAGATGTAATGCACAAAAAATTAATTCAAAAATCAACACAATGACACAACAAATACCTTGGGAAAACCTTCCTCTTGAGGGAGAAAAACCCAGCAACAAAGATAACTCTATTATATAAAAACAATGGCAACAAGTCTCTTTACAATGAGGCCAATATCAAGGCCAATAATCAACACCTTCACAAGATGCAATGATAGACAATTAATCTGAACTTCCTTGCAACTCAAATTTGCTCTTGAAGAGTTCGCAATCTGCTCTTGATGACTTCGCAAGCTGCATTTGATGAATTCGCAATCTGCTCTTGGTAATTCACACTTGAGAGAAGAGAAGAGACTTCAAACTTGCTTACTTGATGATTGAATGGATGGAATGAACTTGTATTTATACAATTTGGGAGAGAAAGGTCACACCTCTTCATGCAAGGTCGGCCATCATAAAAATATAATTACAATTAATAAAATGCAAGTTACAAGGAAGGTCGACCAAGATAAAAATTACAATGTTGCCATGTGAAACGCCTCTTCACATTAAATGATCACAAATAAATAAGGAAGTATGAAGCCTGAAGCTGCTAAACATCAACATGGCTTGAGTTGGAGCAGTACTGGGATGGGTGACCTCCCGGGACGGACCAGTGCTTCACCTCTGTGAGCATCACCTAGATGCAATGAGTGCTAAGTGGACCATTCGATATCATGAGAGATGGGTTCTTGTTGAACCACTACTCATGAAACATGGGTCAATGAGTTTGACTCGAAACTACACGATTGAATTCTGATAGCAATATCATAATTTGACACGCTGTGGAAAAATACCTCCTACTTATCAATCAACATGGCTTTCAAGTTAGATATTTCTAAGGCATATGATAGAGTCAGATGGAAATTTCTATACTCGGTTTTATGTAAATTTGGCTTCAAAGATAAGTTAATTGGGATTGTCCATGAATGTGTTGAATCAGTCCATTATTCTGTTATGGTTAATGGGATTCCTTGGGGGTTCTTTAAAGCTGACAACGACATTAGGCAAGGTGATCCTCTATCACCCTATTTGTTCATCATGGTTGTTGAGGTTCTTAGTAGGATTTTTTTTTTTGTTACACTCTGGGAACATTCAGGGAATCAAAGCTGCCTCTACCCTCCCCCCCTCAGTTCTGCAACAATTTGTGGATGACACCTTCCATTTTGGAAAATCTTCTGTGGTTGGAGCTAGAGAATGGAAAGACCTCCTCCATGATTATGCTAATGCCTTTGGGCAATGTATCAATTATCAAAAAAGCAATATCTATTTCTTCAACACAAAGGTTGAGCTTCAAGTGAAGATATTATCTATTATGAGTTGTCAAAGTGCTGCTCTTCCGGGAACTTACCTTGGCTTACTCCTTATTGTGAAGGAGGTTACTCTTAGTTTCTAGAATAATATTTTGGAGAGAATGCAAAAGAAGCTGGCAGGTTGGAAGGGTAAGCTCATTAGTAGTGCTAGTAAACTGCAATTACTCTCGGCCTCTCTCCAAGGGATCCCATTTTATTTCCTCTCCCTCTTCAAAATTTTGGGCTCCATGGCGAAAAAATTGGAAAGAATCTAAAGGAGTTTCCTTTGGACTGGGCTTGAAGACAAAAAAAGATTGACTCTTGTCAATTGGGACACAGTCTATCATCCTAAAATCCAAGGGGGTTTAGGGATTAGAAAGATAACTAATTTGAACAAGGCCCTCATTACCAAAGTTGGATGGAATCCTGTGACGAGTAAAGTTGAATGGTGCAATATTATGAGAGCTAAGTATCTAAACCTGTGTCTTTTTTCTAGGGCTCTAGATTTGAATGGCCTCCCCCCTGGGTCTAAAATATGGAGCAATATCCTCAAATGCAGATTGCTTATAAAGGAAGGGCTTAAATGGAAAATTGGAAATGGGAGATCAATAAGATTCTGGGAGGACCGTTGGGTTGGGGATAAACCCTAGCTGATAACAATTTCAATATTCTGAAGGAGCGAGCTAAGCCCTTCTTTGGTGCTTTTATTGTTGATTATATTACCCCCAGAGGTAAATGGAAAAACCTAGAGCAGTGTTTTTTAGACAAGCCTGACCTTCTCCCTAAGGTTGTTGAGCTACAAGCTTTATTAAATAAGATGAGACTTCCTCTTTTAACTAAGGAGGACAAGGTTTTTTGGATGAAAAACCGCACTGGGGCCTTTTCAGTTAAGTCTGCTTATCACATGTTGCTAAAATTTGAAGGTGAAGAGAATTGTTGGAAGAAGGTTTGGAATCCACAACTCATCCCTAAAATCAATTTCTTTTGGTGGGCTTCTATTCATGGCAAAATTTTAACTCTCAATAACCTTGTTAAAAGAGGATTTCAATTTCCTAATAGATGTATCCTTTGTAAACAGGATGAGGAGACTATCTCCCATCTTTTTATCCACTGCCAATTTGCTTCCCAAGTGTGGCAAAACGTGCTTCAGAAGTTCAACATCCAATGGTGTTTCACGGGGACATTCAACATTTTTTTTTTTAATTGGAGGTGCCCTTCTAACCATCCCCTTATCAGACAACTTTGGCAACAAATTCCGCCACATATTTGTTGGTGTTTGTGGAAAGAAAGGAACAATAGGATATTCAGGGATAAGGAGAACAGTGTGGAAAGTGTGTTGATAATCCTTAATAAACTCCTTTTGGACAATATCTTTGTGTGCAAGTGGAAGACCCCTAGTAGCCCCCCAACTAGTTGGGACAAAACCATTGCTAGAATTTGGAAACTTCCTAGGGACTTTCACAAATTTGACAACTCCAAGAAGGTTTCCTGGAACAACATGAAATGGAAAACTCTTAAACCACCTTGATGCAAGTTAAATTTTGATGGAGCGGCCATAGATGGGAAATTTGCTGGGGGTGGTATCATTAGGGACCATAATGGTTGTCTGGTTGCTGCCTACACATGGAATTTGAATGAACACACAAGTAATCAAGCGAAAAGTATGGTGCTCCTTTGGGGCCTTAAGTTTGTGTTGTCGATCGGTGTCAGAACACTACAAATCGAGGGTGACTCTTGGCTGGTTGTAGAGGCAACAAAAGGTACAATGGCTACTGGTTGATCAATCCAAGGAATAATTAAGGACATTAGATCTCTTCTCACAGGTTTGGAGGAGTTCACTCTTCAACATGTTTTTACGGAAGGAAGTGCAGTTGCTGAGAATTTGGATGGTATGGGTCTTGATCTGGAGGGTCTACAATGTTAGAGTAAGGAATGCTCTTTAACTCCTACATTGTCCCTTTTGAGGAGTGATTTAAACGTCATCCAACATGGTTGCTAACAATTTATATTATTTGGCCCTGGTGTGGAGTTTACTAACTTTAGTTAGTAATATTGGTGAGAGAATTTATTTTAAAAACTGGTCGTTGTGTAGGATGGCTGATGGGAAAGATTTGCCACATGGTGTGTACTTTCTTTGCTGGGTTGCCGTCGGGACTTTTCATGATGATTCTAATGGCCGAAGGGGTCATTATTTTTTGAACCTCCTTGAATTTTGTGATATTTCCATTTGCCTTGTGGATTTTTTTCGATCCTTTGCATCGTCTTGATTTATTATCCTCCTCATGTCTTATCGTGCCATGGACTCCTCGCATGAGGGAACTGCCAGGTTTGAGCTAGTTATGGGAAGTGGCATTAATTGCCTTAATTTTGTGATTTACCAGTTGCTTTTTGGCTTTCATTTTCTTCTGGCCATTTCCAATTTGGGGTTTCTTTGTAATTGCTCCGCAACTCACATTCTCATTTTAATTCTGCCTACTACTCTAGCTTATCACTCTCTGCTTTCTGGCATCATGGGTGTTGACCGTCTGCGTGTTGAGCCAGAAAAAGTTGACAAATGGAAAAGGGATGGCACCGCCTAACATATTTGCAGTGAGGGTGGAATCTCGCAGTTCATGGAGTGCATATCAAGGCATGACGAAAGCCTCTCCAAGCAGTTTGTCACCTCTTGGGATGCTAGAAGGGTGACTATGGGGAGCATTTCTTTTGAGGTGAATGAGGATGTAATTGCAATGACCACTGGGCTTACTATGGATGGGCATAAGTGGAAGAAAACCAGTACAGTTGCCGACCAAACTAGCCTTAACCAGTTCTTCTGTGGCGATGAGAAATCTATCAAGATCTGTGGTGGCTATGACCATGAGGTGCTTCCTGAGCCTTGGGATAAGATGTGCATGGTGGTGATGAAATAATTCACTCTCAAAGGGAGATATGATGTGTATTATTATTACCATTTTAATTTCCTCAATCACCTCAGAAACCACAGTAATATTTCAATTTTGTTTCTTCTCTTACACTCTCTCAAAAGTTATGTGCTTGATGTTGTTGAAGCCATGAATTTGGGTAGAAATTTCACCATTCTACACCAAGGGCTCATGTTCAGACTCTACCATTTTCATCTTTCCCTTTGTCCTCCTTGGCCAATTACTGTTGAAGAGGCCCCACCCTCCTCCACCCCTCCATCTGCTAGCATTATGAATACCCTTTGCCCCAGTAAGAAAAAGGGTATCAGAAACCCTACTGCGAAAGCCCCTCCCCAGGACACATCCCCTAATATGCGGTCTATTGTCAAGAAGAAAGATAAGAAACGTATTGCTCCTACCCCCAAAACTAAATCCAAAGCTTCAAAGAAAACCAAATTTAGGTTGCAGCAAATTGACTTTGACATTGAAATCACTAAAGAGATTAGTACCCCTCGTAGGTCTAGCATGGTAGACTGGTGACTAAACAAGAAAAAGAGAAGAATTATAAAGAGGCCTCAGAGTCTATTGACGGTGATGAGAGTGATAGCAAGAGTAAAGAGGAAAAGGATATGGAGGAGGAAGCCCATTCGGCTTCTGCTAGTAGCTCCTCCCATGTTTCTGAAAGCTTAAAAAAGGGTTCTCTGGGTCCTTCTAGTGTTAGGGAAAAGGAGGTCAAGGCTAGGGCCTCGAACATTGCTGAGGGAAAGGCCCCCATTGAGAAAGCTTGCACCAAGCAAGATATTGTCTGGGAGGAGGTTGATAACCTTAAAAGCAAAGTGGAGAATTTGGAGAAAAGGCTATAGGATGTCACCTGCTTCGCGCTGAAGATCATGCACATGTCCGCCACCACTCTCTGTCTGTTGTAGAAGGACAAGTCCACGAACAATGCTGAAGAGGAAGCTATCAGCAAGGAACTTCTTAAGTTTCTCACTGAGGATTGGGCTACCATAACCTTGATCAAGCCATGCAGTGGAAGGAAAGACTAGGGTCGTGGAAGGTTCTGCTTTTTGGTTGGCCATGGCCTTACTGGCCATCGTTTCTTTTTAATTTTTTTAAAGATACTGATGTTGTTTTTATATTTTATGACTGGTATGACCCCTGGTGGTCCTCGGTTAAGACGGTTTTAAATCATGGTTTCATGATGGAAATTAATATTGGTAGACTCTATGGTCTTGCAACATACACTCTTAGCTATATTGACACTATGTGTAGGATGGTTAGATTGCTTTGGTTGTCTGATACTTTGGTTACTCTGCTCGTGATTTTGATGTGGTTTTTGATATGGAATGTTTAGGGTGTTTGGTTAGGTTTTCTAGACCTTGTTGTTAATGTGTTGATAATGTTTTTCTACTGATGATGACCTATGGAGCCTTGTACTAAAGGGACAACACCCTAGTTTTGCTAATTTTTATATAAAAAACAATAGGACCTACCAACAACATTTCTATTATAAAAACTCAAAAAAAAAAAAACAATGGCAACAATGATGACACAAACCCTAGTGGTGATTGCAAAATCTCTAACCTCTAGTGATGGTGAATTTGACGAAGATTACCTAGACAATGGTGATTTAGATGCTTACATTCTAGAAGAGGATGTTTGGATGAGTGAAAGGGTCACGAAGGATGACGAATAAATCCTCGACATACTATTTGAGGCTTGTTTGAAGGCATAGGGGTGTGAAGTCATTAGGAAGGTTATATCAATGGTCCAAGATGGCAATCCATTTAGGGGGCTGCAAAAAGGATTTCTTCTCCCCTTGACTATTGATTTTTCTTCCTATTTGGTCAATCATTGCATGGAACCTCCCTAGGAAAAGGTTCTTGCTCAAATCTCTAATAATGTGGACCAAATGGTGCTCATGGCTTTTGCTCAAGCAGCATTGGGGTCTAATAAATTAGTTGTTGGTGTTGATTTTGACCAATTTGAGTTTGTTGATGAGGGTGATTGTGTGGCAATGTTTTCTTTGTCCCCTATAGTTATTTTTGTTATGACCCAGGGTTTCAAAGGAATTTCATGAGATGGAGATGTGTGTCGAAGGATGCAAGTGCTCCATGTTTGGAGACAAGTTACACTTGTGATGTGGCTATTGGGAGTTATGGCGAGGGTGAATGCCTTTGGTTTTTTCTGACGTTGAGGGGGAGGGACATTCCAATTGAAATCCTCGATTCTCTTACTCTTAAGCCAACAACTTGGTTTAGAAATTCACTTATTGGGAGATTTTGTAGCAATTGTTCCAACATTGATACTGTTAGAAGATGTGTGCTTCAAAATCGGAAACTCAAAGGCCATAAAGAGGTAGCTACTATGTTGAATATATTCTTTTTCTTTTTCCAATCTAGATGATTGCTCATTTTTAGGGAAGAATGACCTTTTCCTTAAAAATTGGTCTCTTGACTTTAACCCAATGAATGATGCCATCATCAAATTTCCTGTTTGGGTTAGACTGTCAAGGTTTTCGTTGGAGTATTGTGATGAAAAGGTTTTTATGCTTATTGCCAATTCTTTTGGGCAATATTATGCTGTTGATTTAGTCACCAAATTCAAGAATTGTTTGATGTTTGCTAGACTAACGAAGTGTAACTATAACCATTTTCCTTAAGTTCTTCAGTTTGTCCTTATTGTTTTAGGCCATCTTGCAATCTTGATATTGAGTTTTTTGTTATCTACATAGTATATAGATGTGAGGACTGACATTCAAATGGTAAAATTACATGAAATGATCAGGTCTCTACATAGAAATATGCAATTTAGCATCTTCTCTAAATAGATTGTTTAGTGGGCTGCATAACCTCTTGCATTTAGATGTAATGACTCTAGGGAAATCCATAAATTACCCCATGATTTGCAAGTTCATACCATTTCTATTGATACCACATGCTGCCAGTGACATATTGGATATATTCCCAGTTACTAGAAGTACAAGTTTAGAGTGCTAGAAAATTAGTTATCTATTGATGCATGTTTTTGCACATTAATTTAAGTGGAATTGTGGAATAGATTGTTTTTACTTTAAAGGAATTGCTTCTCAAGGTTTATAGATCATAATAATAATAAAGAAATAATTAGAATTCAAAAAATATAAAAAATACATAAATTTTAATTTTTTTAAAGCAATGTATTTGCATAGAGACAAATAGAGTGAAGACCAATGAGAGAATATATGAATTTTATTTGTTTATTAATATTGAAATCATTGATATAAGAAAAAAGTAGAGTGAATGCAAGTAGAACATGAAAAAGTGAAGGATCATAACTGAATAATACAACAATGATAGGAAGACATAAGAAAGAAGTAAGAAAAATGACATGGTAGAATATGATTTTGGCAAACCAATCAACAATGAGCAAAGAAGGGCCACTTCATTGGAGAACACTACCTCAATGGCTCTATCAGGGCTAGAGTAGATGATTTTATTTCTTCCAAGATTTGGTTGATTTGGAGACCAAAGATGAAATAGACCATCCCATGGTTGAACAAAATGCAGCAACACTCTCATACATAACAAGAAGATAGGGGAAAATAAGATTCCTTTGGGAGGGCCAGTAAACAAAGGAGTGTAACCAAAAGAAAATAATCATCCAAAACAAGTAGAAGTTGAATAGAATGAAATCCCATTTGAGAAGAATGGCTTTTTACCTAAAATGGGAAAAGTTATGTCTTGCTTGGGACTAAATTTAAAAATGGTGCAAAGCCAATTGGGGGTAGACAATGTAGTTCAAAATCTATCTAGGGGTTTCTTCCAAATTGAATGTGAATCCCAAGAAT
Source organism: Sequoia sempervirens (assembly GCA_007258455.2). Classification (NCBI taxonomy): domain Eukaryota; kingdom Viridiplantae; phylum Streptophyta; class Pinopsida; order Cupressales; family Cupressaceae; genus Sequoia; species Sequoia sempervirens. The sequence goes on along the minus strand of VDFB02101418.1, from coordinate 178,398 downwards.
GAAAAGGATAAATCCTAAAAGAGGGATATAAATGATTTGGAGCTAAATTTTTATCCTTTCAAACATAATGCTTCAAAAACTCTAATGTGGATCAAACTTTATAATTTTCCCTCATAATATTGGAGTGCTTTGACACTAGCAAAAATTGAAAATTCCATTGGGATGTAAATTATGGTGATGAAAATAGAAAAGGGAAACAATTTGAATTGTATGCATACATTTGTGTTTTTTCTTTAAATTGGTTAAGCAACTCCCCATCCATTGATACCCATACAACTAAAGAATGTTGGGCTCAAAAGTTAGAAGTCGAAGGACTAATATTTTTTTTCGCTAGTTGCTTGAATGTGGACGTTTGAAAGACCAATGCCTAAACAAGTCCAAGAAAGTAGCTAATTTTGGTCAAACAAAGGAACCTTCCCTTCAAGACAAAGAGAAAATACCTTAAAATAAAAAGGAGAACTAAGTATAAAATGAACTTTGGGAGGACAATAACATTGGGAGTGTGCTAGGTGAAGGAGAATTGTGGAAACACTAGGGTATAATGATTTTGATATGACCTTAGAGCTCTTTGAAATAAAAAAAGGAGGAATCACCCTCCACAATAAAAATAAGCAATGGGAGGCTAATAAAAAGCAAATTACAATGATGTAGAAAAGGGGAAGGATTCAAACAAAAGAGAAACATGAAAGATGCAATTGAAGAAGAAGAACTAGAGGAATCCCAAGAAGTAAACTTGTTAGAGGAAAGAGTGATAAGTCAATTAGTCTCTAAAATTGATAATCCAAATTATGGGGAGTAGAGAAGGAAATGAAGAAAAACCAATACAAAAGTATTAATCAAAGAAGGGGAGGCAAAAGGATAAATAAAAATTAACATGATGTTGAGATTTGGGAAGGGAATACCCCTTCCCAACAACCAATGGAGATTACTCTATGGAATGTTAGAGGCCTCAATTCCCCTAACAAAATATGTTTGGTAAAATGTCAAATGGATATAGGTTTTGATATATTAATTTTATAGGTGTAGACACCTAAAATTGACCACATTCTAATGACACATCTAACATCACCACTCTTGCCACTTTCGATGCACTTAACATCCTAGTTGTAACCATATTCTCATCATATCAATACTAATTAACTAGATAAATCATATTTATTTAATTAATCAAGACTTATCCCCTAACATTCCCTCTATCATCCAATTAATTAACTAAAACATATTTATTTAATTAACCTAACATCTTACATCCATTTTTCTTAATTGATTAAATAATATAATTATTTGATTAATTATCCTAAAATCCCCAAATCCTACTTTATTCCTCCATTAATAGAACAATCATGTCACATACATAATTTAAAATTAAAATAAATACAATTCACCAAATCCAAAATGAAGTCGATATTCTATCCTAGCCATCAAATCAACTAAACTAAATCTCCAACTATCTTCATTTCAAATTCAAATTATTTTTTTTATCCTCACCATCCATTCATAGCCATCAAATCAACTAAACTAAATCTCCAACTATCTTCATTTCAAATTCAAAATAATTTTTTAATCCTCGCCATCCATCCACCAACCACTAGCATTTAATATACACTCCCCCCCAAATTCAAATTCAATTTTCCTCTCAAACAATTTTAGCCCTCAATCCTAAACCAATATCAACCATCCATTAATCCTCATCAAATCTGTAAATCAAACCATCCCCAAGCCATTTATAGGGGAAGGGAATTGATAAGGCCAATCAAGGTTATGTTGTTGGAAGCCTTGAGCAACTAGATTCATCCTCTCCATCAATAAGTCTTCAACAAGGGTGTTGGTAAGAGAGTTTGGTTGTTCTCTTCTTGTTTTCTTGACATCCTATTTCTCTCTAACAAAGTGTGGCTAAATATAAAATAGGAACTTTGTTTATGCATTGTTCTACTACTTTATGTGTCATCCTACTAATTTGTTCTACATTTATGTCTTAAGAAGTGAAACAAATAACATATTAAAAACATCTTTGAGGAAAATGTGAGGTTAGAAGAACATTTGGAGAACTTAAATGAAGAAGTCATTCAGAAAGGTATCGATCGAGAAAGCTATAAAAGAGAAAGAGTTAATGGGTCAACATGCAAAGATATTGACAAGAGAATATATTTATTAGAGGCAAGTCAAGAGAAATGTGGCTAAAGGATGGGGACAAAAATATTAAAAATCCACAACTTAACAAGAGCCCAAAGAAATTGGAACAAAATTATGATCATAAAATCAACTTTAGGGAGATCCTTAGAGGAGGTTAAGAAAATTAATGAAGTAGTCCTCTACTTTCAAAAACTCTTTAACACGAAAGTATTATATTTAATGCTTCAAAATAAAATGCTGCTACATATCCCCAAACTGGTAAATGAGGACCAAAATAATCTCCTAGTAGGTTCCTTTGTGGAGAAAGAGATAAAACTTGTAGCTACTCAATCACATTTGGGTAAATATCTTGGTCCAAATGGCTTTCCCACCAATTTCTTTCACAAATGGTAGAACATAGTTGGGAAAGATGTGTGGGTAGCTATAGAAGAATCAATGGAAAATGGGACATTGTTGAAAGACAACAATACATGCATAGCTTTTTCCAAAGAATGGGGTGACTACCACTCAAGATAATTATTGACCAATATATATAACATAGTTTATAAATTTTTCTTGAAGGTAGTAGCCAAGAGATTGAAGTTATCTTATTGAATATTATTGTTGAAGAACAAAGTGGTTTTGTGCTTGGTCACTCCATCATATATGTATTATTAATAGCCTAGGAAGAAATTCAATTGGTAAATAGTACCAAAAAGAGTAGGATTCTATTAAAACTTGATATTAAGAAGGCATATGATAGGGTTGATTGGAGCTTCTTGATGGAGGTAATGGAAATATTTTTACAAGCATTAGTGTAGAAGAGGGGGATTCGCTACTCACGAGTTATCTTCATTTAGAGAGCCTCACGAGGTGAACTGCCCTAGAAACTGCCTCAGGAATAGTAGTGAGAGTTTTAGAATCCGAAAGAATAGGTCACAAATTTTTTGGACAGACTGATGGGCTCCTAGCCAAAGGATGTAAGAGCAGGAAATAGATGACAACACAACACACTTGCGTCCCAAGCTGTTACCACCGACAAAAGGTGAGGAAAAGTGGCAAACATGCTCGGAGACAACTGTTTGAGCATTGAAATGTCGCAGGACACTAGTGTAGTGCACAGACGACCGTGCGACGTGCTAGTGTTTAGACACATCATGCTATAAAACAACAAGAACGAGAAAATCTCAAAGTTTGATGCAAGCTAACATGCGAGGGTGGCTGTTGAAAAGGGGTGTTGGAGCATCTTGAGAAGGGAAAAAAGCTGATGCAAGGGCTAAAATGAGCCTACTCAAGATGCTAAGGGAATGGACACTAAAGCAAGTACAAAAATGTATTTAAAATTCTAAGAGGTGCAATTTTACGCCTATACATTTTTCCCCCACTTTAGCAGGCATATGAATCTACATTAATATGCATGCTAAAGGAAATCTATTGAACATAAATAACATCATATGCCAAAAGGATACTATAGAGGAAGCAACCAACTCTTTGAACCACGAAAGCATGCCCCCAGGTTGAAGACCTGCAAAACAAATGCATCAGACAAGAAAGACCTGCACTAGACAACAATGTTAGAACACAAAAAGCTAAAGGATTCAAGTTAGCAAAGTAAAGATACCTTGATGTAGAAGGTTGCCTCAGTATTATGCATCATCCCCAAATTAAGAAATTACTCATAGAAGAATTCTAGGGTGAAGAGAGGAAGCGTGTATACTCAGGATGAAGAAGATGTAGATCTCTGATCCGGTATACACAAGTTGAGAAGAGAAATAAAAATGAAATGAATGTATGAGTGATAAAAGTAATCCTCGCTCAAGGAGGAAAACCCATATCACGAAGTATAGGTGATAAAAGCAATCCCCACTCAAGGAGGAAAACCCGTATCACGAAGTATACGTGATAAAAGAAATCCCTGCTCAAGGAGGAAACCTCGTATCACAAAGTATAGGTGATAAAAGCAATCCCTGCTCAAGGAGGAAAATCCATATCACAAAATATAGGTGATAAAAGCAATCCCCGCTCAAGGAGGAAAACCTGTATCACCAAAGAGGTGATAAAAGTAATCCTCGCTCAAAGAGGAAAACTCGTATCACCAACTAAGGATGTAAAGGAGCTCTACAGGTTCTTGGTCCTACAGAGCAAGACAAATCAGAGAATCTTGTGGCTATGTTGCAAGGCAGTCACAAAAAGGATAGGTCTAGTCAGGCTACCCCCAAGCTAGACGCGATTGTATGAAATAGGCCTAGTTAGGATGCCCCCAAGCTAGATGTGAAGAATTCATTCATGATAGAATCTTTCAAAGGGGCTCCCTCGGGAACCCTTCAAAAGAAAAAGGGGTCCACTCAAGGGACGCTTCATTTGAAAGACAGGGAGAAGAGAGGGGTCCTTAAGAAGGACACACATCTATGAAATGAGTTATTACTACCCCCAACATACAGGGGAGGAGAACCACACAAAAATACTTAGAACATACATGATAGAGGTAAACCTCAATATCACTTGTCACGCAAAGAAAAGGAAGGTGCATCAACCATATGGGAGTTTGATGGCACCAAAATCATGAAGTTGTTGTATCTCATCTTTTAAGTCTTTGCATTCACTAGTGGAATGGCCAAGCACTCGATGGTATGCACAAAAAGAATGTTTTCCTTTCTCATGTTTATGAAGTTTATTACATGTAAGAGAAGGAAGAGTGATTAAGTGGGCTTTTAGAAGCCGCAACAAAATACACTCTTTCTCAGATAAGGAATGATGAGTAGGAAGCAAACCTTTCTCTTGTGGAGAAAAAGTTTGACTTCTCACAGGAAGAAGAAGAAGAAACGAAGATAGAGGAAAAAGGAGGGGGATCTCCATGGAGAGTATTATTCTAGAAAAGGGGATCATACTCTATGGGATTTCCATCACCTTTCCTAACAAGATTACCAACATTAACCTCCTTAACATAAGTGTGATCATGTTCCTTATAAGGAGGATCAACACCAAGAACATTACAATTTGCGCTCACACCATCTCGCAATACAAAAGAACAATCATCTTTGATAGCGGGTGTGGATGATGTTATTGGAAGGTCTAAGTGGATTGGGTCGACTTTATATTCCTGAATGAAGGAATCTGTAAAGTCTAGAGAACCCCAATCATCACCAAGACATGTGTTCCCTTGAGAAGAAATAGGAGCATACTTACTACTCTTTGCTTCAAGGGAATCTTCTTTAGGGACATTTATCTCGAGAGTACACTTTGTAGAAGGTACTATTGGAGTAAACATCGACACATTGGAAGACATTGAAGGAATAAGAGTAGGCACAACCAAAACCTGACTAGCAACTACCATCTCACATAACTGCATAGCCTCCAGGTCATCCTTGATTGTGACCACTCGATTATTACTAATGAACTTAAGAGATTTATGCAAGGTAGACGGGATCGCACCCATAGCATGAATCCATGGTCTACCAAGAAGAAGGTTATATGGTAAATTTTCTGCCATAACATATACAAGGGTGGGTATAGTAACAGGTCCAAGCTGCAAAGGTAATACTATTGTACCTAGAGCTTGTTGCCCAACATTATCGAACCCATGGATGACAATAGAAGAAGTATTAAGAGAAGATGAGTCAATATTAATCTTAGGCAATAGATCAATACTACATACATTAAGTGTCGAACCAACATCAACAAGAGTATGTCTAATGCCAATTTTATTAATGTTGACTATAATCATTAGAGGGTCTACTTGCTTCTATACCTCCAGAGGGGGAGCTCCTATGGATAGAACATAATATTCGGAGAATATGCACGAATGTACGCCATCAACCCATTAGCATCTATCGGTTTAGCGAAAGAAGGCAAGAGGATATTTTTCAAGGCTTCCTGAAGCATACCTTGATAAACCAGAGCAGACTGAAGCAAGTCCCATAGTGAGATCTTAGTTGAAGTAATGTAGAGTTTCTCGACAGGATCGTAATCACTGGGTGCTTTAGTCATAGGTCTATGAGCTTGAGGAATGCTTGGTTGTTTACTCATTTTATTCTCATAAGTATGGGCTACTGCTCTATAAGAGGGAGCCTTAGAAAGATTAGGGGAATTACTATCAAATGGAACGCCATTAATAGAAAAAACCCTTTTAGGAGAAGGACTAGTTGGAGTCACATAAACGACTGGTCTCTTAAGCCTTTAAGGGATAGCAGAGACATAGATTACATTTACAAAATCATCACAACTAGTAGAATCATTTTTTAAAGATATATTCTCAACATCAATCCAAATAGGATCAAATGTGGAATAATTATTTGAAGAAACATTCTCAACATCAATCCAAGGATAATCAGATGTGGAAGGAGATTTATTGTTTCCTAATGCATCATCTCTAGAGGAGAGTGCATCAAAACAAAGATGAGATTCATCATTCACAAATGCAACGTCTCCAGAAGAGAGTGCATTGGAATGGAAGAGAGACTCATCATTCACAAATGTATCATCTCTAGAAGAGAGTGCATTGGAATGCATAGAAGGTAGAGTAACATTAAGAAAGGTATCAATGAGAAGGGTCAAAGAAATTGAGTGACATAGGTAAAGCCAAGTCACCATCACATGCATGAAATGGAACATCATCAAAATTTTGAATAAAATTAGATACTTTTGGTGAACCCGGCATGAACCTTTTTGGTTCCATTTTTGTGATATTGATAGTTCCTTTCCTCATACTCTAGGAGTCTTGTAGGTGCGAGTGTTGTAAGGTTGTTACCTTACAACCCAATCTGTGACCCCTAGCTTGCGTAGTTGGAAGGTTCCAAAGGTATTGCATGACGAAACCTTAGTCGGGTCACTGTCTTATCCTTTTACCTTTAGGGACTTTGTGGAAGTGTTTTCTGGTGTGCGTTATGGCCTCCTTCATGCATCAATCTATCCCCTTTGCATAGCCTATGGACAATGGTATTGGCATAACTTTTACTTCACAGAACCTACTAATGGGTTTCAACAAAGAACCATCTCCTCTTTATATTCCTATGCGGATCAATGGGAACATTGTATCGAGTGTTCTTGTTGATCCGACATCACAAGTAAACATATCACTGAGGAGATTATGCTAATCAAATTTTTACATAAATATGGGTATGATGCACCCATGAGTACTATCCACACACATGACAGGATTTATGTGTCCCCTTTATGTAGCAATGTCTTATCGGTCCTGGTGGGACCTAAATTTGTGAATCTCTTGTTTGACATCATCCCTGGGTTTGAGCTCTTTAGGGTGAAATTGGGTATCCCTTGGTTGGTAGCGATGAACGCGGTACCCTCCGTCGTGCATAAATGTCTAAAATTTATCCACGGAGGTTTTGTACACATAATTCATGACACTGGTTATAGACCACCGGTTGCACATGACAGCTACTCCTTGGACTACTCTTGGCCTATGCCCATTGGTCCTCTCCCACCTAGGACAAACCTTTTACACTAAACTTATCAAAACTATAAGAAAGGACATCTAAGGCTGAAAGTTAGATACCCTTCTTCGCCTTATGCTATTTCACATAGGGCTTGCATAAAGGCTGATAGTGATGCCACTAAGGCTCTAAAGAAGGAAGAAGAGAAGCAGTCCTGTGATCCTCCTTCCTCTTCCACTGGTCAGTATGATGCTTCTTCCTGCTTCATTGTGGTACCATCAGGTTCTACTCCTCGTCTATAGGAGAATCCTATGGCGCTCGCTTGGCAAAATCCTAAGCATCCCACATTCAAGCTTCTTGTTCTGTCGACAATCCTAGACCCATTTGGTATGATAGGAAGAAGGTCGCCTAAGGAGAGTCCTCTTTGTCTCGACCTATGCGACCTCCTACTGCCCCTACTCCCAAGGTAGCAAGCAGGAAGAGGCCCACTACCGAGGCCATTGAACCAACTCCTTTCGTTGTCCCACAACCCGTCTCTCCTGCTCCCATTTAGGAATTCGTTCCTCCATCTGAAATGGTCATAGTGGACGTTCCTACGGTTGAGCAAGAGATTTTTGCTCCTTTGCAACCTCTGGCCTCTAGCTCCAAGAGCTGAAGAAACTACCTTGCACGTGAGCGCAAGTTCCAATGAAAGGCCCTCTTAGCTGAGCAGGCCACCTCACAAAGGAAGGAAGAAGAGACGACTGCCCCTGCTTTAGGGCCTCCTATAGTGTTTCCCTCTTCCCTCTCTTTTGCTTCACTCCAGTCTGGTTCTGTGCTATTTTCAGCTTCTGCTGCAAGTGAAAACACACCTAACCCCAAGGAGGTATAGGTGGTCATCGCTCCTTCGGTGGAGCCACCTTGGTTGATGTTCATTCTGGATATTCAACATTTTCTAAAGCTCGTGGATATGGTTAATACCTCGGTAGTATCCACTACGATGCTTTCCTCCTCTTCCTCTGCACCTCTAGCTTCATTTGTGGGGAGTTCATCTCCTCCAATGAAGAAAGGGGCAGGGAGTGGTCCTTCTGACTATGAAGGGCGTAAGAGGAGCCAATCTTCTTCACAAGGTGGTCTTGTGTTGACTTGTTATGTCCTAGTGAGGGAACTAGTCCCGAATTCCCTTGAGTTCGTCACTACTCCCAAGTCACTTGGCAAGCGTAGCAGTGAACCTCAGGCTCAGCCTGCCCCATCCGTTGAAGTTAGACATGACACTTCTATGGGATGCATGTTTAACTCTGTGGATGAGGTTCCGAACTTGTCAGTGATCTTCGCAAAATCGTTGACCTTGACTCCACAAGAGCTCGGTGGAGAGGACCTCGAGGGGCCCTCTTCCTTAGTCGTTGTTGTGGGAGGGTCGGACACCCCTCCTCCTAACATCCCTCCACTGTAGACCCGTCCTCCTTCCCCCTACGATGACCTAGAGTGGGAAGTAGATGATCTCTTGGTTGATCAATGTTATGAGGCTTCTTCTTAATCTTGTGTGTGTGTGTGTTTTGTGATGTGTTCCCTTGTGATTGTTCTATGTGTGTTGTAATACCCCTCATACTGTTTAGACTTATTATTTTCTATGCTTTGGTTTGATACTGTGATGATACTATTATTGTTTGGTTTGGTGGTTTGATTAGTAGACTGTTGGTGATTATGCTTATACACTTGAGGATATGATTATTTCATATGACATTGTAGTTGGTGATGTTAGTTGATTTTTAGAATTATATTATGATGCAATGATTTTATAAATTATGTTATGAGATGAATTGTTAGTTTAGAAATGTTATTTTATCAGTTATATTATAATTGTTAGGATAGATGTGATGAAGGACAGTGTAGCATCACTCGTTTTCGAATGCTCTGTTACGCTGCGATTCCTTCTCACAATGCAATGATTTGATTTTATATATATGTATGCACATGTACACAACTTCGTTTGTATGTAGGTATTGCAGGTACAAGTCTTGATTCCACCTGCTTCGGCAGGACAGGGCGAGCACCAATAGCCCAACGGTTAAATGTTGAAACAGAGGTGACAATTAAGTCATCTCATCCCATGATGTCAGACCGTCTTGTTTTAATGGTATTGTACGTTTTTGTAGTTGTCGTTATTGTGGTTTGTGGTTGTGTTATGTTGTATTTTATTAATGTGGGTATTTTATAAGTTGTGATTTATTTTATTTAAATGATGGAAATGATTGTTTATTTTAATGTTAGATTAAATTGTATTTAAATTTTTAAATGTTTTATTTATTTTTAAAAGTCATGAGTTTTATTAAATGATAATTAAAATATTAAATTGTGTTTTATTATTTTAATTAATTATCTTGTTGAGGATAATTGTTAGAATAAATTATTTAAATTAATTAGATAATGTGCTTTGCAAGTAAAGTTGTAAAAACGGAAATTAAAACAAAAAGTATTGAAAATAGAAAAATAAATAAATAAAAGAATGAAAAAGTTGTGAGAACGAATGAGAACTCAATTTGACTGAAAAGCTTGCTTTTAAAGAATTAATTTCTTTTATTGTGGATTTTTGTGAGCTTTTGGAAGAAATTGAGAATATCTTTTATTTAATTAAGAATTTTGTAAGTTTTTCACACACAGAGGTTTGTGGAGACGAAAGTTGAAAAATAATGGTGATGCATTTTTGAATCTTCTGAAGCTTTCGAAAAATATTTTTCCATTCTTCTGTTGTAATATTTTGAGGAGAGTTTTAGAAAGGGATTGTCAATCTTTTGCTGGTTATTCTAGAGAGTCTTCTGAACAAAGGATCGGATTCGAGTTCGAGCACGAAATTTTTGTAGAGGATATTTTGAAGCCGAAATGAGAAGCTCTGTGTAGAGGCCATCGGATTCAGGCAGTCAACATCAGATTTTCGAGAGCCCAGGATTCCAGGTTCCACCCTCTCTCTTCTTGATTGTTTTGAATCTGTAAAAAGAATAGAAATGTGATTTAAATCAATCTTTGTTTGTAAAATAAATGTTTCAGAGAATTAGATTTAAATGATTTAGTTGGTAAAAAGAAAATAAATAAATAATTAGGTTTTCTTTATATGAAAATTTCTTTTTAAATTTGAAATTGTTTTGTTTTATTGCAAGCAAACGGAAAGATATTATGTCGAATTTCGTTTGAATATGTTAAATTTTCTCTCTATTTATTTTCTATAGAAAAGATTAGTCTTTCTTTTAATGAATTTGAGATGTTCTTCTTATAAGAGAAAATTATATATATATATATGTTTTAAATATATATATTTATATTTTTATGTGTTATACACAGATAGATTATTCTCTGTGATAAAATTTATATATAACTGTGTTCTCTGAATAACATATATATATATATATTTATATAAATAAATATATTCACTCAAGTTTTTGATTCTGGTTCATTTTTTTTTGTCATGGCCGAATTTATTTTTCCGTCAGCATTGTCAAATTTTTATGTTATTAAAAAAAAAAAAATTTAAAAAAAAAATTATGTACAGGGGAGGGTAGAAGGGACGGCCGAAGCCGTACCTTCGCCCTCATCCCTGCTGTGTGTATTGCGCACATCAGTCTTATACTGCTGCGTGCAGGGTGGGGGCCGACCTTGTTTTAAATTAAATTTTATAATTTTATTTTTATTTATACTTTTGTTTATATATATATATATATAAATATATAAATCATATTTTTATTTTATTAAATATTAAATATTATAATTTATTTTATTTAAAATGAAATTATTATTATTTTATTTAATATTATTATAGTTTAAAATGTAATTTTTGTGTTATATTTTAAAAGGATAATTAGTGTTGTTATATAAATATAGGGTATTATTTTATAGGTTGAACAAATAATTTAAACTAGAATTTTCCTTGATTCTTTGTTATGGAATTTTATCGAGAAAATTGCATTTCATTATATTTGGTGATTGGAATTTGATAATCTTTTTGTGAATGGTTTGAAGTCTTTTTTTTAAAATGCATTTCGAGTTCTTGTCCGAAATGGTTATCGTTTAGTGTTGTCAATGTGGGAACCGTTGTTGTTTGTGAAACCTTGTTCCAGAGGCTTGTTATTTTAGAATATTATTCTCGTCTTGGTTATGCTTTTGGAGTTATTGGTTTTATGTTTGGGAGGGTTGAACGGTTTTGTAAGACTTCTGGTTATGAGTAATTGCGAGAGGGTTAATGCCTCGTGTGTCTAGTTTTGGTTTTATATGTGTTAGTTCAACCCTTGCCTAGTTTTAAGTTATGTTAGGGGTCATAGGGACAGTGGCTCTTTGTGGGCGCCAGCACCTCAGAAGGAGGAAGAGCTCAAGGGAACCCACGTAAGAGTAGTTAAACAAGTGATAACCTAAAAATATAATTTAGGGGGATGGGTAGTAAAACACACAAGATAATAAACATTGGATTTCTCGCCTATGCATTAGGGCTATCATAGACTAATGATAGACTGAGAAGGCCGTGGTCGGAAAAGTCATAATCTTGTCTTCATGAGAGGTTATCGACTCCGCATGAGCTACCCTATGGTGCCAGTGCCTCAACTAGGAGGAAGGGCTAGGGGATCCATAGATGGGTGTCGGCGCCTCAGTTGGAGGAAGGGCTAGGGGATCCCATGAGAGCTATGCGATGACACTCTCCACTTGACACCCATTTTCCTTGTTTCTTGTTGCCTCTGGAATTGTGTACTGAATTGTTGTTTTAGATTTATATGGAATCATGTTCTTTTCATTGTTTCAAATTTATTTGGATTTGTATTTTTGAATGTTGTATTAGTTCTTTTGGAAATGTATTTTGGAAGTTGTATGTTTAATGTGTTTCAGAGTCTTTTGAGAATGATTTATGAATGTTCTATTTGGATTGGTTTAATTGTCATTGCTTGATTAATTGTGGTGAGTTTCTTACTTTTATCTTATTTCTTGACTCGTGAATGTTGTGGTTTATGTCATTGTAACCTTGAGTTGTATTTGTATTCGTACTATGTTGTTCATGGAGTCGGTTTGACAATCATGGTCGAGTTAACTTCCTTGTCACCTCTGAGCACAAGGGGTGAGTTATTCATAATTCACATGGTTGGGTGGAATGTGCTCCACACCCGTTGGGTTCCCCATCAGTATCCTCTTCTCAACATATCTGTAGTTGGAGTTGTACCAGTGTTTCCTTGTTATTCAGATGTTGGTGTAATTTGTATCATCACACATGTTTGGGAGATTCATTGTAATTCTTATATCAAAAATTTGTAATGTAATATTATAACGATGATGTAATAGTTAGGATCATTTATAACTTTGTTAAGAGATTCATATGATTGTATTATGTGATGTATTAATATTCTTACTCTTGGTTCATGTATGTACATTTATTCATGGTTATTATAATATAAATGGTTACGTGGTTTATCATAATATTTTATTTCCATTTTGTTGTTGCGATGTAACCTCGCGTGCCCCAGAGAACTAAGTGTGATAATGTGATGTAATATGTTATGTGATTATGGTTAATGTTATTGCATGTTTAATTTAATTGTTTTTTTTTTTTTTAAATATTTGCATTGTGTTCTCTGAGGTTTGCACGACGGGCGTTACATGTGCCTAGATGACCCTCATCACCGTTGTCGGTGCTTGGATACAAACGTGATTTTTGTGTCGTAAACCTTCTTCTATTTGTATCATCATTCTTTCATGTTTGTGCCTTATTTTCAATAAATTGGGGATGATGCAAAGCGTCAAGGGAATTTAGGCTTCCCTTCCATGTTGACCCAATTTTTTATGCTTTTCTTCAACGTTTCAATTGTTAGAAAATGCATTCATTTCCAATGAATCTTTTCTTAAAAATCCTCGCAAATTTTTTCTTCAAAATCATATTCTCAACTCGAAACCCTAACAGAATGTGTTTCCTTCATCATGGGTTCGTAAAGAAAGGAATTGAACCTTCCTCTAAAGTAGGAACAACTTTAATCTTCCCCTCACGTGGGGGAATTTCTTCCTTTTGAATTCCTTGATGGATTGAACATCTTTCAAAAGGATTCCTTGATAAAGGATCTATTTGAGAGAAAGAACACCTACTTCCAAATTGTGCATCCCTTGAGTGGACCCTCTCTTCATGGTGAGTTCCCAAGGGACCCCTTCGAAATTTTTCAAAATTGTTGACAGTCTGTGCAACTGTCTACTCACTTGCCTACATGGCCGCTTTCTGACTCTACGGAGTCCACTTTCCTTTGAGCTTCCTCCATGCGAGAGATCTTTAGGGTGGCTCCCTTGTAGGACTGAGTGTCTATAGGGCAATTTCTCAGGTTCCCTCCATGTGAGAGATCATGGGGGTTACCTTCCCTATGGGACTAAGAGCCTATGGGGCGCTTCCTTGGGTGTTCTTCATGCTCGAGTTTGTGGAGAATACCCTCCCTATGGGACTGAGAGCCTATGGGGCACTTCCTTAGGTGTTCTTCATGCTCGAGTTCATGGAGAATACCTTCCCTACAAGACTAAGATCCTGTAGGGTGCTTCCTTTGGGTCTCCTCCATGCTAGAGTTTTTGGGGGACACCTTCCTTATAGGACCGAGAACCTGTCCTTCGTTATAGGACCGAGAACTTGTAAGGTGCTTTCTCTTTTTCCAACTTCATCATTTTGAGCAGCTATGGGGTCCTTTGCTTGCCCTGCACCTTTAGGTACACTAGACCAAGCTCTGCTTCCTCGATGGTTCAGGTATAGATTTCTAACCCTACACTCTCCTTGATCTACTTTACCGAGCACTCATCAGTATTCGTGCTCGCTAAAGTGAGGGAAAATTGTATAGGAGTGAATTTGCACCCCATGTGTAAATTCCCCCCTTTTTACCTCTCCACTTTAGAAAACCAAGTTCGGAGGCTTAATTCCACCTAAGCTTGCTGTATACATCCCACTTGGTGCCTGTTTTGAGTGTTGACGAAGGTTTTTCTATCGGGGATGCCCACGTACTACGCAGACATCTATCTGACATGCTTACGTCCTTGGAAGATTCCAATGGTTGAACCTGTAGAGGCATTACACTTCTCATTGGGAGTTAAGTTGTAACGCCCCCTTTGGCCAACCGACTCGAATATGGTTGTTTCTTTCACTCCTTCAAATTCATCTCTTCAACAATATTTTTATCCTCTTCACAATCCTCTAAGCATTCAATCCAGCTTCTTCACAACTTCAAGCACTCATTCTATCACTTCACAAGCTCACTTCCACTCACTTCAAGCATACAAGCTCTCCATTGCAACAAACACAACACTCCATCTTTGGTAGAACAAGTTGGGAATGAAACAACATTGCAGCAAAGGCTTGAGTACTCTTGGTGGAGGTGGTAAGCTTCCCTTTCTTTCCTTCTATCACTTGGTTGAGTTAGCACTTTACTATTTTGCAATGCTTTTGTGCTTTTCACTATATTACTTTCTTTATCTCGTTTCCTTGGCTATCCATGGAGGTGGAAACACCTAAATGGGGGTTTGACTAAGGTAGACCCCTATACAACCACCCAACATTTTCCTCTCTTTCTGTGTGTAGGAGTACGTGCTTTCGAGGAGCCAGCTGGTGACTAAATTTCTTGGTGAGATCATTCTTTCCCTTTTCACTCTTTCTTTTCTGCTTTATAATATTATAGCATACTTTATTTACTTAATCACATCATTTTGGCCCTTTAGTTAGTTAGTTGGGCCGTTAGCTAGTTTTTCTAGGTTTGACCTCATCTTTGTTGTTGTCTGGCCATACAGACGCTAGCGCACTTTAGAGATGCTAGCACGTCACACTGTCATCTAGAGACTGTGCTTTCATCTTCTAGTAGAGAGCTTCCCAAGGCATAGTGTCTGACCTAAAAATCAGCTCACTTAGCCCCACTTCAAAATTTGGGATCATAGAGTGGTTGCAGGACTTTATAGTCCTCATCATTCTCATCCTCATACCCTAAACATCCCATCTAGCTAAGGTAAATTAGGGAATCCTCTCCCGTCTTGGCCCTCTGTGACCTAGGGTCTTGCACGTGGTGGTCCCCCTCTCTTACAATTGGCTAGATTGAACATTTAGCTTCAATACCAACTTGAAATACTCCATTTTGGTGAGTGGGATCTCTTGCAATTTCTTTGGGTCTATTAGGGGATTTTGCTAGGGAGACCCAATTTTCCCTTGTTCATAATAATGAAGATGCATTAGGAAGATCAATTCAAGTAGCTTGCAATAAAAGAGATTGACAATCACCAAGGATGTTAACCCCTTCTCCCATCAACAATTTTTTGATGATACTTTGCTCTTTGAAGTGTCCAAAATAAAAGAGGAAAGAATAATTAAAACAACCTTGAACAACTACTCAAAGCCCAATTTGAAATGGGTGAGAATATTGCAAAAAAAATATTTGAGCAATGACCTTATAGAATTTTGGTTCTCTCAGATCCTCCTAAAGGCTCTAACATATGGAATTTCCTCTTGTCATGTAGACATATCATTATGAACTGCTCACTTTCAAAATAAGGAATGGTAGGAGTTATATTTTTAGGAAGACTCATGGAATGGTTTCCCCTTGATAAAAGAAAATTAAGACTTGTGTATCATAAAACTCATCCCTATAACTGTTTAGGGGAAGGAAGTAGCAAAATACATAATTGTAGTGTTTAGAAAGAGTGACAAAAGAATGCGATTCAAAAGGAATAGAAGGAATAGAACTACTATAAACCTAAGCAACAACATTACAAAAAATATTGATTAAAGGGAAAATATAGGTTACAAAAGGAAAGAGCTCAATTAGATGGAATTGCTCCTAGAGAGGGGAGTATTCAATTGAGATAGGGTTTGTGGTCAAAGAATATATAGATGTGAAAACTAATATCCTAGTATATATGTGATGGAACAAACTATGCCTTCCCAAAGTTGGAGTCTTCACTTGGATTACTCTATACAAGAAATTTTTAGCTGCAAATTTAATGTTTCATAAACTTAGTTTTAGCAAAGCTTCAAGGTGTGTACTATGAATATAAAGCAACGAGTTTGTAGATCACCTAATACTAATTTTTCATCTCACAAAAATATTGACAATTGTTATGTGCTAGACTCAAATAGGTGATTTCCCTACAAAGTGATATACTTAGTCTCTTTTAGTCATGACCCATCTTGAAAAAGAAATCAATATTCTTCAATATTTGGATCATTAGCTTGTTGATAATGATTTGGGAGGTTTGGAAATAAATAAATTGAATAGTATTCAAATAAAAATATTTATTTTAGGCATATTTTCTTAATAATTTGGAGAAATGAGTGGTCAAGGTGGATAATAACAAAACATTGATACAATCAACCAAAGGGAAAACCTTCAAATCTTGTGACAATGATATGGTTGGAAAATGGTAAGGAATCAAATTCCCCATATTAATGGGGATGGGTGAGATAACTCTCCAAAACTAAGGGAAGGTTTACAATGGAGCCCCCTTCTCATAGATGGTCAAAGATGAATTTCAACAGAGCTTTAAGAGGAAATCCAAGAGTGTGGGGAGTGGGATGTATTATAAGAAACAAGAATGGTAATATGATTGAAACAAAATAAATGAGACTTAAATAAGGTTCCAATAATGAGGTTGAATCCCAAGCCCCCATCCTCATATTACAAATATGTAACATATACAAATACAAAAAATTCTAAATTAAGGGACATTCAATGATAATTATCAATGGAATCAACAAGGAAAATCACAAAATTAGAAAATCAGTAACATTCTTCAAAATGTCTAGCCCCTTTCGACTCATTGGAGAATTACATAAATCAAACACATCTATAGAGAGGTAAATGAAGAAGTTGGCATTCTTGCTAACTCTATAATATACATGAATGAGGAATGAATGATAAACTTCAAGATTGATCCTTGGCCAAATCTAAAATATAAGATAAAGATCCCATCAAGATTTAGGAGAGCTAATAACTAAGGAAAATCAAGGTTGATTGAGTATAATAGAGGATAATCATTACGGTAGTGTTGAGTATGTCAAAAATGAAGGCAACCACTACAATATGGAAATCTGGTTTAACTTGCAAATCTGAAATATAAATGTAGAAATTAATGAAGAGATTATTTAGACTACAAATAAATCACACAACTCAAGACCCATACACATAACACAAGGAGTTACATGGAGAAAACCCTTTTCGGCAAGAAACTCCAAGAAAAGAGGGAAAAATTGTATTATTCTTCAAAGAGATTACAATATATAGAAATTCCTCAATCATGACTCCAATCCAGCAACATTTGTGTACCTATAAAACAACTCATAATGTCTCCATCTCAACCCCTTAATATATAGACTCATGGGGTATCAAAATACCACCATTAAACATTACCATGGGTCAAAACAAGGTTTTGAAATACTATGGTAAAAATCTATACGACCCTTATATGATACATGGTCTCTTATATGACATTACACCTTCTTACAAGTCATAAGAATCCCTAGAAAATAGGAGATGATCTTGCATGCATCATTGACCATCAATAGCTTATCCAAATATTCTTTTATGTGTCATATATGATTCTCATGTCCAAAATGATATCTCCTACTTTTAGCCCTTATAGTTGTCATAGAAATTGTCATAACATCCTTAAAAATAGGCTTTCCATGTTAGACCACTAAATGGGCGTCTTTTGACAACTAATAACTTATTTTTCAAGGCACTGACATGTGGCAAAAGTGTCAACTCAAAATATCACACCCCTTTTGATGGAGCAAAAATATTTACTAACATAGATGATATTTATTCATAGGAAAATGTAAAATAAGAATAAATAAATAACTTAGGAATTGTCAAGGTTGAGACACCTTGATTCCCAACATTCTCCCACTTGTTGAATACCTTGTAAGAGCTAGGGGGAAACACCATCATCGAATAAACTAGGTACAAGAAACAAGGCCTAAGGCCTCCTTGCACCAAATGAACTTATCTGTGCTCACAGGTTTGGTAAGATAATTTGCAACATTCACCTCAATGTCTATTTTCTTCAACTCAATTTGTCAATTAGCAATCATTTATCGAACAAAATGATATTGTACATCCACATGATTTGTTTGAGCATGATACATAGGATTCTTGGCTAAATGGATTTCACTATAGCTATCATGACCAATTTGAATTGTCTTGCAATCGAAACCAATACCTACACACAATATTTGTAACCATATTGCCTCCTTAGAAACATGGGTAGTAGCCATATACTCTACTTCAATAGTGGATAAAGCAAATGTAGACCACCTCTTACTCATCCAACTTATAGCTTCTCCAAACAATGTAAACACATACCCATTAGTGGACCTTCAACTATCCAAGCCACTTTCCCAATTTACATCAAGAAAACCTTGTATGTCCAATGACTTATTCACATTGTTAGTACTAGAATAAACAAAACAATAATTAGAAGTACCACACAATAACTTAACACCCTCTTTACATAATTCCAATGCTCTCTACCAGGGTTAGAATTAAACTTTCTCAAAACTCCCATTGCTTGGGAAATATATGGTCTAGTGCAAACCATTGAATACATCAAACTTCCTACAACAATAGCATACAACACATTAGACATATCCTCAAAATTTTCTTCAAATTTAGGACACATATCTAAAGTAAAAGAATTTTAACCAGTTTACAATCATGCATACTAAATATGTGCAAAATAGTGCTCACATACTTACTTTGTGACAACCAAATATTTTTTAGCTAAATCTCTTTTGATTTCAATTCCCAATATGTATCTAGCTGCCCCCAAATATTTCATCTCAAATGCACCTAAAATTTGAGCTTTCAACTCACTAATCATACCTTTTGTGTTACTGAAAAATAACATATCATCCACATACAAGGCAACAATTAGTAAATGATCATCAATACATCTAATGCAAACATAATGATCCTCTTTGCTTCTATCAAAGCCCCAATTCAACATAAAAGAATCAAATTTTTGATATCACATCCAGAGTGATTGTTTTAAACCATAAGGAGATTGTTTCAACCTAAAAACCAAGTGTTCTTTCCATTTTACCTCAAATCCTTTTGGTTGTTGCATATAAATTTCATCTTCCATATCTCCATTCAAAAAAGTAGTCTTCATCCATTTGTTCAATTTCAAAACCATAAGCAGCAACTATGGATAAAATTAATCTAATAGAAGATAATTTAGCAACAAGAGAGAAAATTTCACCAAAATCAACTCCCTCTCTTTGGGAGTAGCCCTTAGCTACCAATCTAGCTTTGTACTTCTCTAATAAACCATCTGAACTAAATTTCTTTTTATAAACCCACTTACAACCAATAGCTTTCCTTTGGGAAAATGAACAAGATCCTAGGTATCACAAGAGTTTAAAACCATCATCCCCTCCTACATGGCTAGTTACCAAGACTCGCTATATCATTTGTAAGAATAGCTTCCTTGTAGCATCTAGGCTTATTGTCAATACTCAATAAAGCAAATACACAACGAAAATCTAGTAGGCTATACTTTTTAACTAGATTTTGTTGTCTTGTGGATCTTCTCAAGGGTGGAGTAAGAGATTCTTCTTCAAGTTCTTCAATATGTTCAACTTCTTATGTCACAACAGAGTCTTCTTCTTCAGAACTTTCACTTGAACTCTCTTCTTCTTCTCCATCCTCAAATCCATTATTATGTTCTTCCTGATGTGCATCTTCTTGATGAAAATCAAAATGCACTATCTTTTTCATTTCTTTCTTTTTTGGCTATATAGGATCAAAAATAGCTCTAAGTCCCCTTAAAATAACATCTCTAGAATAAACATTTTTTTGGTTAGAGGATTCCATAACTTATAACCTTTTACATTCTCACCATATCCAATGATGATGCATTTCTCAGGATTTGGATCCAACTTAGAATTCTTTTCCTTAGGAACATGGACAGAAGCCTCACAACCAAAAACCCTTAAATGTGAAATAGAAGGTTTCTTGCATATCTACACTTCATAAGATGTCAAATCAAGAGCCTTGCAAGGATATCTATTAATCAAGTAACCAGAAGTACACACAAATTTTACCCAAAAACATTTATCCAGTTGTGCATCACTTAACAAACTTCTAGCTCTTCCCATAATAGTTTGGTTCATCCTTTCTACAAGACCATTTTGTTGTGGTGTATAAGGAGTTGTCTTTTGTCTAATGATACCTACATTCTTTCAAAATTCATCAAATCCCTTAGATAAATATTACCCGATCCATTATCTAATCTTAATACTATTATTTTCAATCTTGATTGGTTTTCTACTAAGACTTTAAATTCCATAAGCTTACTAAAAAATTCAGATCTAGTTTTCATAAAGTAAATCCATGTAAATTTGGATACGTCATCAATGAATGCCACAAAATAAAAATATTTTTTAATAGAATCATTATCCACAAGACCAAACACATCTATATGTTGCTTTATTACTTCCTAAAGGAAAGGATGCTTTGTTATGTTTTTCAAAAACGCAATGCTCACAAAAATCAAATTTCTCATCAGAATAAGATAAACCATCCAACAAATTTTTATTCATAATAGTTTTCAAAACATTTTTACTTATGTGGCCCAATCTATGGTGCCACAACATAGGTGGACTTCCAAATAGTAGTGGTATGAAGCTTAAATAGAGTTCCCATTCAAGTTCCCCTTGCTACCACCAAGCTTCCTTTCACCAATCTATAACCATGCTTATTAAACATTACTTTCATTCCCAAATCATTAAAATTTGAAACTGAAACCAGATTTCTAGCTAATCTAGGAATATGTAAAAAACTAAGGAGTGTTTTAATCCTCCCATCTCTAAAACACAATAATACCTTTCCTCTTCCAACAATAGGATATGTTGTGTTGTCCCCAAGGTAGAAATTACCTCCATATTTATCATATGTGGAAAAAAAATCCTTACGAGGAGTCATATGGTATGAACATCTTGAGTCAACCAACCAATGTTCATTAGAAATAACATTACAAGTGGAAAGTAAAACTTCATCACCTGCATCAGAGGACTTTTTGTGGTGGAATCCCATTGTTTCTTTTTATTTCTACACTCCTTCGCATGTCCTCTATTCCCATAGTTCCAACACTTTACTCTATTCTTCTTTCCAAGAGTCTTAGAACGTCCTTTAGACTTGTGCTTAGGCCATGATCTCCCTTTGTCCCTCTCTCTTTAGGCCTAACCTTGACATTGAGAGCACCCACTGAGCTATCCATAGCCTTCTTCCTCATTTATTGTGACAAAAAAGTTTCAACAAGTGCATCCATCTTGGGATCTTCGAGGTTAGCAGCAATAGAAAGTGAAATTTTCCCATGACTTAGGTAAAGTACAAAGAAGCATAATGCATTCATCATCTTCCTCAAGTTTAACATCTATAGATGCTAATTGACTCAAAATTAAATTAAATGAATTTAAATGCTCTGCAATGGATTCACCTTCCTTCATTTTAAGTGAAAACAATTTTATTTTCAAATATAGTTTGTTCACAAGCTCTTGGCTTGATAGATCTCACCCAACCATTTCCATAAAGAAAATGTAGTATTTTCTTTAGACACATTAAAGAGGATAGAATCTTCAAGACATAACTAAATAGTACCTTGTGCCTTTTTTTCCATCTTCTCCCAATCATCTTGATTGATTGCATCAAGTTTCTTTTCTTTTGTTGCACCAACCTATTGATCTCTTTCTTCAAGGAGACCCTCCATTTTCAACTTCCACAACTCATAATTAGATCCATTAAACTTCTCAATGTCTAACCGAGATGTAGATACAATCATGATTTGTACAAACACAAATCTACAAATCGAAACTCCCACTGTAGCACATAAAACCTTTACACTTCCACCCAATAGAAAAAGTTGGCTAGGATCTAATACCAAATGCTAGAAATGAAGGCAACCATTGCAATATAGAAATCTGATTTAACTTACAAATATGAAATATAAACTTGTAGAAATTAATTTATAAATTGTTTAGACTATAAATAAATCACACAACTCAAGATCCATACACATAACACAAGGATTTATGTGGAGAAAACCCTTTCGAGTAAGAAAATCCACCAAGAAAAGATACTTCCACTAGATCTCAACCAAATTCTGCATCAACCCCCATTAACTAGCTCTAGTTCAAGGTAAGGGTAAACTCGATCAATTGGATCATCAAACTAGAATTCCCCCCCACCCAAACTAGGGATGGGAGCATTATGCACGCTTTTAGAGCAAGCAGAATTCAAAGAGATTACAATACATAGAACTTCCTCAATCTTGACTCCAATCTAGTAGCATATGTGTACCAATAAAACATCTCATAATGTCTCCATCCCATCCCGTCAATATTTAGACTCATGGGGGCTCAAAATATAACCATATAACATACCATGGGTCAAAAAAAGGTTCTAAAATGCCATGGTAAAAATCCAAATGAACCTTACATGATAAACATGGTCTCGTACATGACATTACACCTTCTTACAAGTTGTCATAAAAATCCATAGAAAATAGAAGATTCTCTTACATGTGTTATAGACCATCAATAACTTATGCAAATATTCTCTTATGTGCATCATATATGATTCTTATGTCCAAAATGATATCTTCTACTTTTAGCCCTTACAGTTGTCATAAAATTTGTCATAGCATCCTTAAAAATAGGATTTCCATGTTAGACAACTGAATGAACATCTTTTGACAAATAATAACTTATTTTCCAAAGCATCAACATGTTGAAAAAGTTTCAACTCAAAATCTCATGACCCTTTTGATGGAGCATAAATATTTAATAACATAAATGATATTTATTCATGGGAAAATGTAAAATAAGAATAAATAAATAACAAGAATTGTCAAGGTTGAGACACCTTGATTCCCAACAAAGTAGATTTTGGAGTTGGTGATTTAAAGATTTCAAAAAAATACGAGATTTGACCTATGCCAAGTCAAGGAATATCTATTTATAGGACAATGGGAATAATTACTGAGTGTGGTGAGATAATTCTTAAATCAAAAGGCATGTGTTTTGAATAACTAAAACCCTCAATATCCTCAAGTAGAGCCATGGACACACCTATAAGGCTAGTCTATAGCCAATGATGGATGAATTTTATTGGTGAAACTTCTAAGACAAGGTTGAAGAAGGTTTTCAAAACAAGGTTTGGATTCCTCCAGCACATAGTCTAGTGTGTTTTAGGTGAAGAATCCACAGTTTCTAACCACTACTATAGGGTTAATATTGATATATCCCCAATGTTTGTCACTATTATATTGAATCTTGGAGAGGAAAATAATTTGATTAAGAAGATGATGGACACACTGATTAAGAAATAATTATTGGAGGCTTGGATGATATTATTCGCCGCATCTTATGGTTTGAGAAGAAGGCACCATATGGCTTGAAGTTTCTCAGATAAGCAATGGAGTTGGTCATTACATAAGATATCTCATGGCTTAGTAATCTCATTTTAGGTAGCTCTGCTAATGAAGGGTAAAGTCATGCACAACTATGATCACGTCTTAGGTTGTTCTCACTATTCTAATACTTTCAACTATGCATATATTATCAAGGTCGATAATAGGTTGATAGAAGGCAAAAATTACAATAGGGGTCTTTGTCTGCTACCCCCTACTTAGAATGAATGTGTGGGATTTTAGAAATTTCTCATTTTAGATATAAAAATCAATATAAATTTTGGTTGTTTTATAATATAAAGGGTGTGGTCCCCATGACTTCCATTTACCTATAATTTTTCTATTCAAATCATTTATTACATTACACATTGCATACTAATATAATAAGATAGTTCATTACTACATATTCAAATATTGTGATTACATGGTTGAATTTTGAAGTAGAAAATAACAAAAAATGGTGTGAGCTAATGACTATTGCTACTATGAAGAACACTACACTAGAGTTTTGTAGGTCTTACTAGTGAAACTTCATGGATATAACCTATCCCAATTCAATTAATTTGCTCAAGATTAATTTTATCTTCTCATGAGGTATCCAAAATTTTATCATCTAAAGTTGGGTCCTCACCATTTGAGATCCATTCAAAATTTGGATCACTTTCATTAAGGTCAGTGTCATTCCATAATAATGGGTCCCAAACTTGGGGACATCCTAATTTTTTCCTGAAATCACATATTTTTTAGAAAATTAATGATTTAGGCCTTGAGGGGTTCTATCTAAAGGGTTGTAATTGAAGAGGTTTAGATAATACCCCCTTGGATAGAGCTTGTATAGTCTTAAATCATACCCATAATGGAGTCTCTTTTGCACCTATCAAAATGTTGAAAAAAAACTACTTTTTATTTACCTTTTGAGGGATCAAATAAAGTCATTTAGAAATTATGTTTTGTAAGTATGTAGCTCTATAATTATAAGCTTTCCAAAAAGTATAATTTTGAATATTTTTAATTTTATTTCTTGTGAATGTAGGTTTTTCACCAAACATCAAGGTATTTGTTTCACACATGCGAAAAAATAGAAAAATAGAGAAAAAATTCTAAAAATATGTGTGCACTAGGTATTGATGTTATTGCTTTAGCCAATAATAATAATAATTTCAATACATAAATTTTTTTATGTGTGATGACATACACCTACATCCATCTTATAATTACTCTGACTCCAAAAATTAATTTAAAAAAATATGTAACAATTTTTTTTGAAAGAATATCCATGAACTAAATATTAATGTTACACAAATTTTAAAAATTGTAATTTTATCCTTTTAATAATTTTTTTTATGTGTGACGACATAAATGTGGGACAATTTTGTAACCTTTTGAAAAGACTCGGGCTATATATTTTGTAACAATTTGGGCTATAACCAAATGTTTTCTTCCTGGTTCTTTCCTGTCAGTATGCCCTCTAAACCAGGATTATGTATAAATTATTTATATATAAAATAATATATTACAATGGCTTGCCACTTTTGCTTTAAAAAAAAATTTATTAAAAATTATGTAAAAAAATTCACAATTTATTTCTAATTTTTTTAAATATATATGTATTTATAATCTACACACAAATTCTCACAAATAACTAGTTCACATCATCTCCAATTTTTTAATGGTTTAGATGTTATAGGTTTCATAAAGTGAAAATTTGGTGAAAAATGTGAATTTCAATGTCCTACTTTGGCCAAAAAAGTGGGACATAGTATTGTAGGCCGGCCCGTCAATTGACTAAAATTCCTTGATGCTACATGAATTTTAAAATAATACATTATAAGCAAACACAAAATAAGTTATACAAAAATAAAAATTATTAGAAAATGAATGAAAAATATAATTTATAAGTATTATAAATTTTAGCATACTTAGCCTTGAGTTTTCTTATTGCTACATCAAATATTTATGTTTCTTATAATTAATTTGTTTAAAAACACTCTAAGTATGCTCATAAGTGGATGAATTGCACATTTGGCTCAAAAGGTGCATTTTATCCACTAAAGGCTTTTGACCTCTTTACAAACAAATCCTACCATCATATTGAATGTGTGTGTGTATCTTTATAAGCGGAAAAGGGGCCACACCCATTTGCATTGCATTGGAAAATTATATAATTTATCAAGATTTGGTTATCTACAATTTATGTGTGTGTGTGTGTGTTTATATATAAGAATCATAATTCATCAAAAGCACCAATATAAGAATCATATGTACCAATCTTTATCAAGGAGCAAGAGCGAAAGTGGGATCCCAATGAACATTTTCAAAAAAATTCTCTAGAAATCAGCAAAAACCTTCCTTTGGACACGGTTTAAGGGTAGTTCACAGATTTTGCATGCTCAAAAAGGTACTCAAAAATCAAGGCAAAAAGGTGGTCAATGGATTTTTCAAGGAGGCAGATGTGGGTGTGGTTAGCAACAGGCCTCGAGAGGGAAAATTCCAAACACTGCTCATGGGCAGTCTGCAGGTTTCTCATGGTTTGGTGGGCCTCCTCCAAGTTTCATGCATGCTTCCCTACCCTGTCAGTTCTCTACTACTCCAACTTTCTCTCAGCACTGGCATCAAAACTTTGTCACCACTTTCCCCAACACTTTGTCACTAGGAATAAAACCCTACAGTCAAGGATAGCACAAAGGAAAAAACAAAATCCCTCAACGTATGTCTAACTTTGTGCCTCGACAACAAAAAAGAGGGGTCTCCAAAGTAGCCTAGCTCCCAAAGCATTTTTCACAATCTTCACTACCGTCCTCATCTTCTCATTTGGAATAAAAAGTGAATTTTTGAAGGCTTGTTTCTTCCCTTTATTTCTATCCTCAAAATTCATGTGCTTATAGGTAAGATGTTTAACTGTATCTCATTCATTGATACTCTAGAATCATGGGTTCATGATCAGTTGTCAGGGGTCTCAAAAAAATTCTACATCCATGAGGAAATGGGTTACTTTGTTGTTATTTTTAACTTTAGAGCAAACCATGATAAATCCCCTAAAGAAAAAGCTTGAATTTTTAATGAGTAAGGTTTATACCTCCAACCCTAGACCAGTCACTTCAACCCTAGTTCTACATTGATTCATTATATACCATTCTGGATCTAGATGAAAAATCTACCTCTCAAATATAGGGAGCCCCAAATCCTAGAATCCCTAGGTAACTCCATTGGTATCTTCTAGAGAGTTGATATGGAATTTATCAAATAATCCTACAAGCCAATCAAAATTTGTGTCCTTTTAAATACTAAAAAACCACTCCCCAAAGTCTTGGCCATTCACTCCAAGCGTGAAATCTGGAAACAACTGATTGAGCTAGAAAATACTACTACTTATTGCTCCTCATGTTATTCCTTTGACCATCCAACCTCACAATGCCCCCCAAAATCTTGGTTTGTGAGGATCCAAAATCAAACTGTGAAGCACATGGTCCACTTCTCAAAAACACAACAATGCAAACCTCTACTCTAGCTAAAAACTAAAACCAAACTCCTCAATATCAACCTGATCTCCAAAATTTTCAAAAACCTAATGATCCTCATACCTCAAGTCAAAAAGGGCCTCAGAAGGCAACAAAAGTGTAACTTTTTGATAAGCATATCAAACAAAAGATAACCTAAGTACTTGTAGGGAACTATTTCCCTTTCACATTAGAGGTTTCTATTCAAGCCCAAATCTTGGTCCAACAAAGAGGAAACAACAAACACCTAAACCTTTTCCCTCTTTGAACTCGGGCATTGCTTTGAAATATTTTATGGCTAATTCAAAAAAAAATCAAGAAGGTTACTATAAGTGATGCCTATGCTGACAAAGTAGGGAAGCAAAAAAACATACACAACATTGATCAAGGACCCAATAGTCAATCTTCTTTGCTTAAGAAATCACCAACATCTATCACTACCCTAAACAAAGACACACAAGGAGTGCATGATTCATAGTTTGGAGAGGAAGTTCATCTTTGAAAAAGAGGTTGAAATAACACACAAAATCTTAGCAGATTGGCCAAGGTTGTGAAGTCTAATGTAGAAGATTTCCTAGGGATAGTTCATTTAAATGATTCACAAATGTCTCCAGTGGAGGAAGTCCTTTCTAATCCCCCTTCTCAACATCAAACACCCATATAAGATGATACAAATCATGAAAAATACATGCCAAAGGAAAACAATATAAGCTTGCAAGAAGCCCACAAGATAATGACAAAACAAATGGCATAAATGGTAAATCATCTCATTCTACAAGAAGGATCAAACTATTTGACCAACTACCAGAGGAAGCTCATTAAATAAGAATCTAGAATATGATTTTTCCCAAACCCCATATATTGTGCAAACATAAAGAACAATGTCTCAGGCATCAACTGCAACACCTCAACTAGAGGTAGACTCCCCAAAAGTAAGTAAACTCGGGATGAAATAGTTGTTAGTATCCAGGCTACACTAGATAAAAATATTAAATCAAGGAGAGCTTATTGCTCTCCTTGAGGAAAATGAGAGTCCTATCATGGAATGTTAGGGGCCTGAATGCCCCTATCAAAAAATGCTTGATAAAGCGTTAGCTAGACTCTAGTGAAGAAAACATCATTATGCTACAAGAAACAAAATTCACTAATGATTAGGCACAAGAAGTCTTCAAAAAATGGAAGAAGTTACAGTTTTTACATTTTCCAACACAAGGAGCTTCAAGAGGCTTAGTTGTGCGATGAAATGTCAGAAATACTCAGGTTGAACTAATCCTCTCAATGCAACATTGGATGCTTGTGAAGGTAACATCCTTTGACCTATGTTTTTGGTTGTTTAATGTTTATGCTCCCACATCAACAATCAAGGAAAAATCCTCTGGGATACCATATCCCCAGTCTTATCAAATCTAAAAGAGGAGAAAGTTCTTATGGGGGATAATTCAATGCAATCTTCCACCATAGTGAAAAAAGGGGGCATAATCCCACCCATAGGTCTTGGAAGATTTCAAGGACTTCATATTAGAAAATGACTTATTAGATTGTCGTCCCCAAAATGGCATATTTACATGGGCCAATAGGAAAAAAGACTTTTTCTTAATTGTAGAACAGTTGGATAGATTTCTAATTTCTATAGAATGTTTTGTAGAAATAGTCCCTTTTGAGTTGTTCATCCTTTCATTCTCAGGCTCAAATCACTTTTCCATATAATTGGCCTTAGCTTCACGAACACCCCATCCAAAATCATCCTTCAAGTTTCAGGAAATATGGCTCAGAGACCCTCATTTCCTACCTCAACTCAAGAGTTGGTGGAAAAATGTGCCTGTTATTGCTAGTTTTAGAATGTTTCAACTAGCAAAAAAATTAATTTATATAAGACAACAAATCAAAGCTTGGAATGAACAACATTACAAAAATAGTTTTTTGTCGAAAATAGCACTACAAGCCTAACTTGATGAGATCAATGATCGAATCATAAGGTGTGGACTGAACAATGCCTCTTTTAGCCTACACAAAAAACTACAATCAGAATTAGAAGAAATTATAACAAGGGAAGAAATGTATTGGTGGTAGAAATCCAAAGAGTTATAGCTCAAATAAGGGGATAAAACACTAAATTATTTCATCTATCATCAAAAATCAAACAACAAACGAACACTATATTCAACATCAACTCCCCCTCAGGTAGAAATTTGAAGGAAAAAAAACTAATCAACCAAGAAGCAGTTTGTTTCTTCTCAAACTTCTTGAGTGCAACAAACTAACAATATGCCCAACTAAGCAATACCATCTTAGATGATCTTATTCAAAATATTTCCTTGTTGTTTTTTGGGAAAGAAAATGAGCTCTTGTTAAAACCATTTACACTAGAAGTAAAAGAAGTGGTTTTTTCTATGCCAATAGACAAAGCTCCAGGTCTAGATGGGTTTACTATCATGTTCTTCCAAAAAGGTTAGGATTTCATGGGAAGAGAAATTCTATTATCTTTAGAGGAATCAAGGAGAAATGATAAGATTTTAAAGGAATTGAATAATACTTTTATAGTGCTAATTCCTAAAAAGTAGATCCCCTCTACCTTTGCTGATTTTGGACCCATATCACTGTGCCACACCATTTACAAAATCCTTTTCAAAGCAATCACTATCCAAGATCATTCCAAGAATCATCACAGATGAGTAAGGAGGCTTTATCCTAGGAAAGGATATAGCTTGAGGGGCCTTAATAGCTCATGAAACTTTGCATTCTATCAAGGAAGATAAAATCCCAACAATGATTATGAAACTTGACATGTTGAAGACCTATGGTAGACTAAATTAGGATTTCCTCCTAAAAGTGCTACAAAAACTGGACTTTTCTTACAAATAGTGTCGTTGGGTTAGTTCATTTATATCACAAACCAAGTTCTCAATCTTGGTAAATGACAGTCCAACTAGTTTTTTCAATTCTTCACAAAGTGTTAGACAAGGTGATCCTTTAT
This sequence comes from Sequoia sempervirens, assembly GCA_007258455.2. NCBI lineage: Eukaryota > Viridiplantae > Streptophyta > Pinopsida > Cupressales > Cupressaceae > Sequoia > Sequoia sempervirens. The sequence goes on along the minus strand of VDFB02101418.1, from coordinate 148,003 downwards.
CGCCTTTCCTTTTCATTTTAATGGTAGAATCTTTGAGTTGGGCAATAGCAGGGGAACAAACTCAAGGTGCATGGTAGGGTATAGATATCACAAATTCAAATATCAACATGACTCATTCATTATTTACAAATGATACGCTTTTATTTGATAAATTTGTTGTCCAAGAAGCAAGAGGTATCAAATCTTTTTTAAAGGATTATTGTAGGGCATCAGGACAAAAGTAAATGAAAAAAATTAAGCATATTCTTTCTAAACACCTCCCTAATGATGTCAGTATGTATCCTCTCCATTCTTGATTTAAAATAAGATGAATTGCTAAGCCAATATTTGGAAATCCCATTCTTTTCAGAGCCAAACAAGCTTGAGTTCTTAAACAAAATTTTGACTCAAATTCAAAATAGAATAGCATCATGGAAAGTAAGATGGCTAACAATGGAAAGAAAGCTCACATTAACCAAAGTAGTTCTTTTAGTTTTTCCCAACTATGTTATGTCAGTCCTTAAGCTACCAAAAGTAGTGCAACTGAATTTAGAGCAATCCATCAAAAAGTTCCTTTGGCATGGGAACCTTGATAGCAAAAAAATAGTAAAATTCTACTAGTTTCAAGGAGCAAACTTTGTGAAGGTAAAAAATATGGAGGAGCTGATTTACACAATCTAGAGGTAAGGAATCTAGATTTGGGAGCCAAACTAGCGTGGAATGTTTTTGCAAAACCATCTTCCAAATGGGCTAGAATCATACAAAGCAAATATGTGGAATCCTCAATTCCAGAACAAATTTTTACAATGGAAAACCCAACAAAGGGCTCTAAAATGTGGAACTTTATCATAACTTGCAGAGAAGTTATCATCCCACATTTAACTTGGTCCACAATTAATGGAGAGAAATCATTGTCATGGGATGACTCATGGAATGGCTTCCCACCATTGTCCAAAATTCAAGGATTAGAAGAAGCAAGAGGATACTTAAATCATCATTGGGGAGTAAAATTAAAAGACTACCTTAAGTTGGAAGATAACATTCTCTCAAATGTAAAATAGAAAAACTTGGTTGGATGTAGCTTCCCAACAAACCAAAAGTCTCAACTGTCAAAAATTCTTCAATAGAGACATCTTTTTTTCCAAGGACCTTGATAGGATCATTTGGGCTCCTTCCAAGTCAAGCAATTACAAAGTCAACCTAGGCTACTCATAAATCATTCAACAAGGGAAATTTGAATCAGCAAACTGGCCCCATAAATTATGTTGGAGCTCTATTATTCTCCCAAAATTTGGGTCTTTTGCATGGTTGGCATTAAAAAAATGTATCCTTAGTTGTGAGAGATTGGTCAAATTGGAAATATTTATCCCCTTCAACTGTGTATTGTGTGGCCGACAAGAAAAGGATGTAGACCATCTTCTATTAACTTACAATTTCTCACAATAGTGTTGGTCATGGCTTCAAAACAAAATAAATTGGGTCACACCCCTTCAAGAAGATCTCCATTAGTAGTTTTTTCCTCATGGAAAATACTAAATAAAGAATCTCCATTCTCCTCAATTTGGATAACAAGCCCCTTAATGCTAATTGTTGTCACATAAAACTGCACCCTACTAAACAAGAGTTTAGTGTTCTAATGACACAATGGAGATGACCTCAAGGTGTGGGACCTTGCAAATTGAGGTCATCTCCAAATAAGGTTGACTTCCTCCTCTAACTAAGTGCAAATGTATTGGTCTAAACCGACACAATGAAAACCCTATTACTAATTCTAATAGATTATAGAGAAAAGGGATAGAAAGAGACATAAAATATAAAAGAAGGTGATGCACCAAGATAGAATGTGTTTCTTCTTTGCTTCAGATCGCACAAAATATCAACAAATCAGCTAAAACAAGCATTCATACATGAAGGTAAGAGATTTTAATCAAACATGCAAGAAATACCTATGATAATAATAAGATTTATTGCTATTAGGCATAAAAGCCAGACTTTACAATGGTAGAATGTAAGATACAATTTATGTAAAAGAAAATTATGAGAGGAGCCCAAAAGAAGAACCTAGACTAAAGATACAATATTTTCCTTTATGGTGCAAGCATAACCAAGTGTTGAATTCAAATCCTAACCCTAAACTAACTATGGTTAGAGAAGATGAATTTGATCATATTAAAAATGATCCAAATTGCTCCCATTACAAAGAAACATAACTAGCCATAAAGGCTCTGACAACTCGAATAAGCCCTAGCAAGATGGCTCTCATTAATGCAGGATCGACACCCATGAAATTTTCCACAAAATATCAAATTGACATTACCCTGATAAGAGAACATAGCATCTGCAACACCTCAAGGAGTAATGGCACTAACCAACAATCAATACAACCTTGAAAAATAGTGAAAAATTGATCCATAGAAGCTAGGAATGTCTTTGAGACATCAATTCTACAAACCTGCTGCAAACAGGAGTAGTTGACTGTTGAAGTTTGAATACTAGCCATTAGATCGAGCATGAATGGCCAAGATCAGATTACCAATGCAAGATTAAAACACAACCATTGATTTCCAGTCATTTCATCTCCACCATTGCCCGCTATCCCGTGTACCACCTTTACACTTGTTATAGGGAAGCGGGTCACATTTATTTGTTAATTGCCTCTTTACTGCTATACCACACATCACTTACTTGATTGTCGCGGTATGGCGGTGCTCTTACCACTACCCCACACTACCTTTTGATTGATCATCATGGTATGGCGGTGAACTTAACACTACCCCACACTACCTTTTGATTGATCATTGTGGTATGGTGATGAACTTACTGCTACCGCACGCTGCCTTTTGATTGACTGTTGTGGTATGGCGGTGAACTTACCACTACCCCATGCTGCCTTTTGATTGACCACTGCAGTATGGCGGTGAACTCCTTCACTAATTCCTTACCCCACATGCCCATACAAGACCTATAGGACTGAACAAACATCCCCACAATAATGCAATAATGGACTATTATGCAGTATAAAAGATATGAATCTAAGGGTGGCATAAAATATGTCAACATTTTGGCGATTTATGTGGGATGGTTGTCTGCTAATCATGGAATCTAGAGGCCTTACCAGTCCATTGGGCATGGAGTAATGAGGGTAAAACTAATAGCTGGGCATTCTCAAAGCAAAAAAAAACATGTATAGTTGTACTTAGAGGAAAGCATGGGAACTAAGGGCGTGCATTCCCTTAAGGAGAATGCAGGATGTGCAAACACACTTATGGAAAACAAAAATATTTATAATATGTATATGAAAACTCAAAACTTATCAGAAATAAGGTTTGAGATGAATCCCATTGACTGAGATTGGAAGAACCTCATCGTCCAACTTGGAAAGATTGAATGCATTGGCCTCCTTGTAGCTGGTGATGACGTATGGACCACTCAAATGGCATCAAACTTAGAATGTCTTCCAGCCTTGGCTCTATTTGCATCCCATTTTAGCACTAGATCTCCCTCTTGGAACACTCTATGAACTGCCCTCTTGTCAAAAAAAATTTTGACCTATGCTTGATGCGCTTCTATGACTTGCATAGACTTGTTCCTTGTCTCTTCTAGCTCCAAGAGCTCAGCCAATCTTACTGTCATAGAATCATTTTCTTCTAACTCTTGTTGATGTGCCAACTCAAGAGAAGGTAACTCTAATGATAATTGTAACATTGCTTCCCTTCCATAAACTAGCATGAAAGGAGAATTACCAATTGCTCTTTTAGGAGTAATTTTATCAGCCCAAAGGACCGTCTTCAACTTGCTATGCCAAACCCTTTGGTTGTCTTCAATGGTCCTCTTGATAATCCTGATGAGATTTTATTTGAAGACTTAGCCAAGCCATTACCTTGAGGATAATAATTAGATGAGGTCTTCAAGTAAATTTCATGCCTCATTTCCCAATCAAGGATTTGAGCACTAGTGAAAGCCTTCACATTATCTGAAATGATGGTGGAAGGAGTGCCAAATTTGGTAACAATTCCATCAAGAAATTTTAAAACTGAAGCATTAGTGGCATCCTTAAAGAAACTACCTTTGTCCACCTTGTAAATTAATATGTGGCTATTAAAATCCACTTATGACCAACACTTGATGGTGGATTTATCATGCCAATAAAATCCAAACCCCACTATGTAAATGGCTAATCAATTTGAATAGGGTGAAGGAGGGAAGCCAACCTTTTCTTTCCAGAAAAGAAAGAACACTTTTTACAATCTCTCACCCATTTGTGGGTGTCATTGGACAAATTTGGACAATAATAACCAACCTTCATAATCTTTGCAATAGTAGTCCTTGCAAAAAAAGGGCCACCTAAAGATCCATCATGGAATTCATTTAGTAATCTTCTAACTTGATATGCTTTTATGCATCTTAATAGGACTCCATTGAAATCCTTTCTAAAGAGTATGCCATCCACTATGACATAGGGAATGGACCGTAATATGAAATTTCTTCTTTTGGTCCTATTTAGACATGTAGGATATCTACCTTCCTATAAAAAGGTAGTCATATCATGCACCCAACTACCTTGTGTGTTTGCATTTGGTTCTTGTTGTTCCTATAGCACAAGGGCAGCCTCTGAAGGAGTCTCAAATGTTGAGACAAGTTTCTCACACAACCCTTTGCCTCTCACTAGCTTGGTGATCTTGATGTCATTTTCATACTCCATCACCTTGGTGATCCATCTAGCCCTTTTTCATTGATATCTCTACTCAATAGGAACTCTTTAATGCTGACATGGGGCACCATTAGTTGTATCCTATTATTAGAAAAAAATGTGTAAATTTTTTCAATGATTTAATAGTAGCAAGAGCTTTCTTTTCAACGTAGTTGTACTTGACATCATAATATTTGAGTCCTTCACTAAAGAAAGCGATGGGATGCTCCATATTTTCCTTATTTAGCTAAGTTACAACAACTGGTATACTTGCTTCACCTTCAAAGGTAACAAGAATCAAATCCTTGTCATAGTTAGGATTGACAAGGGTAGGAGCTTGAGCAATTTCTTGATTGATAGCCTCAAAACTATCCTTACCTTCTTTGGTCCACTTAAAGACCATAGTCTTCTTAAGCATCTAGAAGAGGCTTCACCAAAGTATTAAGGTTTGGAATGAACCTCCTCACAAAGTTAATTGTGCCTAAGAAACTATGTAATCCTTTCTTATGACTGGGAAGTGAGATGGTTAAGATAGATTTTACTCTTGTAGGATCAATGACCAAGCCATCTTTTGAAACAATGTTCCCAAGCAATTTTCCCTGGTCATTGGAAAAGACACATTTATTTGGATTTAGGGAAACACCATATTCCCTACACTTCTAAAATACTTTCTCAAGGTGACTAAAATGGTCACTTGCATGCTTTGAAAACATTGTGATATCATCCAAGTAGACCAAAACAAATTTTCTAAATAAACCTTGAAATGTGATATCCATGGCTCTCTGAAGAGTGGCACCTGTGTTGGTTAGACCAAAAGGTATTTTACAATAAGCATAGGTGCCCCACTTTGTAGTAAACGTTGTCTTATGTTGATCAGACTCTTGGACCAGAATTTGGTTATAGCTTGAGTAACCGTCCAAGAAAGAAAACCTTTATGATCCACTAACTCTTTGCAAAATCTGCTCCATGAAGGGAAAGGGATAATGATCCTTTAGGGAGGCTTTATTTAGATCTCTAAAATCTACACAATTTCTTATCTCCCCATTCTTTTTTTCTAACAGGAACAAGATTTGCAACCCATGAAGAATGCTTGATAGGAAAAATTATTCTAGCCTCCAATTTGGCCAACTCCTTTCTCATCAAAGGCTCAATCTTAGGATTTATAGGCCTTTGTTTTTGCCTTATAGGTTTGGCATCAGGATCTAATTCAATAGTATGTTGGGAAAGGCCTAGGTCAAAACCCTTTAAGTCTTCATAATTCCAAACAAATACATCATTGTATCTTTTGCAAAGATCTATGAAAACATCATGTTCAACAATAGAGCATACCTTTCCCAAGTTTGGAGACTTGCCCTCTGAAATTTCAATTGGCTTGAACTCACCCTTCTTTGTAGCTAAGTTCATCCTTTTCTGCTTTAATTGATCATCAAGGTTGAAAATACCTTTAAGAGTGATAAGACTATTTGGTAGCTTGTTGCTACTCACTTGGATAATTTGATCACCATAATGATTTTGTAGCTTGGACTAATTTTTTTTAGAAAATTATGCCTCATCATGTAGAAAATTCACTATTTATTGGTCACTGTCAAAGACTTGCTAGTGATCTTGATTATTTAAACCAATAGGTGACGCAAAGAGGAACCTCCCACCTCCAAGCATAACTCAAATCTACATACTCTTAGCACAACACATTATGCATTATAGCAAATCTAACACAATAAAACTATATAAATTCATTTCATTTTCAGCAATGAAAACAATTATATAAATCAGCAAATTAAACTTATTACATTAGCCATCCATGGCTTCTCACACACATTATCATTCTCGCATTCCTCACTCTCAAATCTGCCACACAAAAATTACTTCACAACTCTTCAAACTCTGTGTTGAACGTTTTTCCTCTTGCGGGCATCAAAAATCGTCTTTTCCTTCAATATTTTTTATTCTATTTGATAAAAACTTGTTGCCTAGGCCCTCCTCTCCATTATGGCTTCCTTTTTCTCTTACAAATTTGTATTTTAAATTTGTTCTCACTGGTGTAACATCCCACCTTTTTTTTTGGACATGAGTAATATTTTCTCCTTAAAAATGAGATACCAATCAATGCATTTTCCATTACAAATTGTCATGGATTCATTTTCTCAATTTGGCACCATACTCAATAACTATTCTTAATTTAATTTTAGTTATAAATTCATTAAGAATAAGTCCAATAATAAACTTCTATAGGAGCATGACAATGAATCTTAAAATTGATTTTATGCAAGTTACCACCAGGTGCCAATAATTATCGTAAAATTTAATTTTTGCATAACTTTTTATTAGAAGCTCATATTCACCTAAAAACTTTCCAAGATGCATATAATGTCATTTCAGACCTTTCCAAAAAACCGTTTTTCTCTAGCTCTTAGAAATCTTGAAAATTAATTATTTTTGTGTCCTGCTAGGATAAAATTTCTGATTTTAAATTCTCCCAATTTGTGAGGAATTTCATTATGAAACCTTCACCACATTGTGTTAAGTTTTTCCAATAATATTTTTTTTAAATGATTTCAATCCAAATCTTACATATTTTTAGAAACAATTGTTTCCGTAAAACTGCCTCACGGAGCCTTAAAATAACAATTTGGCAAAAACTTGAATCTTGCAATTTTGATTGAACATTTGAATTTCTATTTTGAGAGATGCCATGAACAACCAAAATAATCCAAAATGAAATAAAATAACTAACAAATATTTTTGGTTGATTTTGATTGCCTGTGGACCCGAATGCTCTTGCATCAGACACGCCAAGTAAATTGAATTTTGTGAGTATAACTCACAAAATGGAGTTGAGTAGTAGGACTACCCTTCCAAATTGTAAACAACCTACAACAAACTCCATCACTAAATCAAGCCTGTATCCTTCTTTCTTCCATTGCTTCTTCCAACATCTACCTAGAACAATATGCATCCTCCTACACCATCTTCTCTCTTCCTTTACCCTTGTGAGACCAAGCCCACCACAAACTGACCACCTCCACCAAGAAGAATCTTCATGTTTTTCTGCAATACCTCCATCCAAATCTACAGTAAAAAAATATATTTGCACCTCCTCTACATTCAACTCTTCAATTGCATACATCTCATTATCTTTGTCATAATAATCAAAATCAGAAAACTTAACCATTACCTCAAGGATTTCTCTCTCTATTGCTGCTGCAATATCTTTTTCTCCACCACCATCAACTATTTCATCTTCTCCTTTGCATCTTCTTTCATTATACTTTCAACCTTCTCTTCCTTCACTTGCATATAGTAAGGTAAATCAACTCTTACCTCTTTCTCCTCTGCTGCAACTTCTCCTTTTCCTGCAAAAAAAATAAAATTCAACATGTTCATGGGACTTATCTTCTCCCACCCATATCTCCTCCACCCCCTTATCACATTCATCAATCACTTTCCCTTCAAAGAAGATATCTATCTTCCTTATCTCCTCTTTGAGTAGATCTTCATCCTCACCAAATTCTTCATCAAATATAGGATCTTTAGCTTCTGCTTCGGAAACTTCTTTCCACTCCTCTTCTTCTTCTTCCTTAGTGTCACATACATGACAATATACTTCATCCTTTTTCCTTCCCACATTCAAAATATTATTAGAATGATAAACAAAGTTACAATTACTTCTTATCCTTGCCCAATCTTCTTTCAAATCTTCCACGGCTTGCTTCAGCTCCTCAAATTCTCTCACCTTGTCCATCCTCAGTCTTTCCTAGAGTTTCTCAAGTCTAGGAACTATGAAAATCCATCCAATAACAAAATGCATTCTTCCCTTAGACGTTTTAATCAACTTCTATAACTCACACACATTATAAACCATCTACCCAACATAGATCTAGAAGATGCACCTCTCAAAACTCCATCTACCCACACCTACAGTGGAGGAATTTTGTGCACCTTCTACCTATATTATCCCTATCAAAGGAATACACTTGACTTATTACAAATTCATCACCTTAGGCTCTTTGGACTCAACACACCTACAAAAAAATATTAGAGCTCTCAAACAAACTTCTTCACTTCTCCAACCCATGGTCCTAGTGCAATCACTCTGTACACTCAAGAACTCCCACTCTGATACCACTGACATAGAGAGGAACCTCCCACCTCCGAGCATAACTCAAATCTACACACTCTCAACACAACACATTATGCAATATAGCAAATCTAACACAATAAAACTCATATAAATTCATTTCATTTTCAGCAATAAAAACAATTACATAAATCAAAAAATTAAACTTATTACATTAGCCATCTATGGGTTCTCACATTCCTCACTCTCAAATATACAACACAAAAATTACTTCACAACTCTTCAAACTCTATGTTGGACGTTTTTCCTCTTGTAGGCATTAAAAATCATCCTTTCCTTCAATATTTTTGCTTCTGTTTGCTAAAAACTTGTTTCTTGGGCCATCTTCTACATTATGGCTGCCTTTTTCTCTTACAAATTTGTATTTTAAAGTTGTTCTCACTATTATAACATTCCAACTTTCTTTTTGGATGTGAGAGTAATTTTTTCTCCTTAAAAATGACATACCAATCAATGCATTTTTTGTTACAAATTGTCATGGATTCCTTTTCTCAATTTGACACCATACTCAATAACTATTCTTAATTGAATTTTAGTTATAAATTCATTAAGAATAAGTCCAATAATAAACTTCTAGAGGAGCATTACAATGAATATTAAAATTGATTTTATGCAAGTTACCATCAAGTGCCAATAATAGCCATAAAATTTAATTTTTGCATAAATTTTTATTAAAAACTCATATTCACCGGAAAACTTGCCAAGATGCATATAATGTAATTTCAAACCTTTCCACAAAGCCATTTTTTCTAGCTCTTAAAAATCTTGAAAATTAATTATTTCCATGGCTTGCTAGGATAAAATTCCTAATTTTAAATTCTCCCAATCTATGAGGAATTTCATCATGAAACCTTCACCATTGTGTTAAAATTGTCCAATAATATTTCCTTAAAAGGATTTCAATCCATATCTTACAAATTTTTAGAAATAATTATTTCCATAAAACTGCCTTGCAAAGCCCTTAAAATAATAATTTGGCGAAAACTTGAATCTTGCAATTTTGGTAGATATTTGAATTTCTATTTTGAGAGATGCCATGACCAACCAAGATAAGCCAAAATGAAATAAAACAACTAACAAATATTTTTGGGTGATGCTGATTTCCTATGGACCCGATGCTCCTGCGTCAATAGGCCTCACCATAAGTCTGATATGCTGCTCCTTTTTACTTTCAATATGTGTTCGTATGTCAAATTGAGAACCAATTGTTGCAAGTCTATCAGTGTGTTTATTTTTATTTCTTGGATTTGTTTGGATATTAAAGCCTTCAAATCCCTCAATCAAGTCCCACACCCTATGCTTGTAGGATTTGAGCAGATTATTCTTGGTTGAGCTTTGAGTTATGACTTGATGAACAACCAATTCGTTGTCACCAAAAAATTGTAACAATTTGATGTTCCTTTTCCATGCAAGTTGAAGAACCTAGATGAGTGCTTCATACTCAGCCACATTTTTAGTGCAATTAAATTGAATCCTAAAAGAAAAGTAATATTTCTCCCTACTTGGAGATACTAACATTACACCGGCACTAGCACCATTTTTGTTTCTAGCACCATCAAAAAACACCTACCATAATCCACTAGATCTTCTTGAGTTTTTATGAGGTTAGGGATAGTAGCATTCTCTTCATGCATACAATAAGTGCCAAGACCAATCTCCTTCATTTCAACTTCGGTAAGCGGATCAAATTGTAAAGCATTACTCCATTCATCCAACAAATAATCAGGGGCCTCCTCTATTAGATTGGCAAGATCATGAACATAACACTCCTCCTTTTGATCATGCAATCTATAGTTCATGCTTATTGGACTAGGAGTGTAAGGTTCTATATGATCCTTTGCTATGGGATCAACTTTGATGGTTGCTTTAGTGCCATATCTATTTCTAAATAGCATGTGAGACCAATCAGCAAACAAGTACCCACCTATCTTAGCAGTGAAATATTTAGATAAGCAAATGGAAAAATGAGCATGGAGGTCTATGACTGAAATTTCTTACAACACATCACAGCTAGGACATGCATGCAAGGAAAAATTTAAGCTTTTAATTACCCCCATGGTATTGACAGCAACACCATCTAATTGTAAAACTTTTATAGCCACCGGTTCATACTTGATACCAAGCATTTCAACAATTCCCTTAGGCATAACATAACTACTTTCCCTTGAGTCTATCATGCAATTATGCACTATATGATTTCCAATAATTGGAGAAAGGTAGAAGGGAGGTGGCTTACTAATTTTGCTTGAATTCCCTTCTTCCTTGGGTTGCACTAGGTTGATTAATGGAGTAATATGCTCCTTTTCTTGTACATCACCCATTTTTTTATGTTCCTTTAAAGCCTATTGTAGTAAATCCCTTTGTGATGGAATTGATAGAGCCTCCCACATAGTAACATTCAAATCATATTTCTTCATTTGCTCCACTATGTTAAAGGGAAGTTGATTAGCTTTTGAAGGAACCTTTGGAACAAGGTGTAAGAGAGGGGGACCAACCACGTTCAAGGCCCCAGGTCACACAGAGCCAAGAGCAGAAGGCTACCCTAACTTACCTTAGCTTAACAAGATGTTAGGAAATGCAGGACAAGAATGATGAGGACTATAAAGCCCCTAAATCACTTTGCAAACCTAAAATACAAAATGGGGTTAGGCAAGCCAATTTTTAGGTTTAACTCTGTGCCTCGGGAAGCTCTCTACTCGAGGACAGAAGCGAAGTTTTGGGATGACAGCACAACGCGCTAGCATCTCTCAGGTGTGCTAAATCCGTACAGCTAGAGGACTAAAGAGACAAGGTTAAACAAAGGAAAACTGACTAATAACCTAGCTAACTACTTTCAAAGGGCTAAAACAAAGCTATGAAGTAGGAAATATATGTTTGAATATGATAAAGGAAATAAACAAGAGTTAGGATGACAAGAATAGCCTCACAAAGGTACTCGTTTGCCAGCTAACTGCAAGCCACATGTCCACCTAGACATAATGAAGAGGAAATTTTTTGGGTGGTTGTATAGGGGCCTACCTCAGTTAGACCCTCGTTTAGGTGTTTCCACCTCCATAGACAACCAAGAAAGTGATAATGGAGAAATAGTATGATAAAGAAGGAAAGTAAAGTAGAGAACACTAAAACACTACAAACAGTACTATGCCACTCAACCAAATAATAGAGGAGAGGAGTAGAAAGCTTACCACCTCCACCAAGAGCACTCAAGGCTAATGGGGAGAAAATGAGAGGACTCAAGCCTTTGCTGCAATAGTGTTGTTCCACACTTTCTCTACTGATTTGATGGAGTGATGTTGTTGCTGCTATGGAGTGCAAGAGTGCTGCTAGAATGCTTGAAGAGTGCAAAAGAAGTTGTGGAGAAGCTCAACTGAATGCTTAAAGATGAAATGAAATATTGAATAGTGAATTTGAAGGAGAGAATGAAGAAAACAACCATATTCAGGCCGGTTAGTTGAAGGGGGCATTACAAGTTGACTCCCAATGAGAAGTGTAATGCCTTTGTAGGCTCCAAATGTGGGGATCTGCCAAGGACATAAGCACACCGTGCAGATGTTTGTACATTGTGTGGGAATCCCTGATAGTTATTCCTCTATCAACACACAAAACAACCACCAAGTGGAACGAATGCAGTAGGCTTATATGGAATTTAGCCTTTGAGTTTGGTTTTCTAAAGTGGAGAAGGGAAAAAGGGGAATTTGCATAAGGGGTGAAAATTCGCTCCTATACATTTTTCCCCCACTTTAGTGAGCACGAATATTGATGAATGCTTTGATAAAATAGATCAAAGTAGTAGAGTTAGAAATGTATACTTAAATCGTCGAGGAAGCAAACCACAATTTGGCGAACTTGAGAGTAAAAGAAATCATCTTATTGGCCCGTAGACCTACAAGGAGGCAACCCCCAATATCTCTCACATGAAGGAAGCCCCATGAAGTAAGCGCCTTATAAGCCTGCATACCTCAAGGAAGGTGTCCCCCAAGAACTCTCACTTGGAGGATACCCAAGAAGTGTCCCCCAAGATCTTTCACATAGAGGAAGCTAGGAAAGCACCCTATAGGCCCGCAAACCTACATGGAAGGTGTCCTTCAAGATCTCTTGCATGAAGGAAACCCAAGAAAGCACCCTAAAAACCCGTAGACCTATAGGGAAGGTATCCCCCAAGATATATCACATGGAGGAAACCCAAGAAAGTGCCATACAGATCCACAGACCTATAGGGAAGGTATCCTCCAAGATCTCTCACATGGAGGAAACCCAAGAAAGTGCCCTACAGACCCGAAAACCTGGAGGGGAGCCACCCCCAACATCTCTCGCATGGAGGAAGCTCAAAGGAAGCACTCTACAGGCTCTCAGACCTGCAGGGAGGTATCCCCCAAGATCTCTTTCATGGAGGAAACCTAGGAAAGTAGACTCTGCAGAGTCAGAAAGTGGCCACATAGGCAAGCAAGCGAACAGTCGCACAGACCGTCGACAATTTGGAAGACTTTCAAAGGGGTCCCTTGGGAACCCGTAGTGAAGAAGGGGTCCACTCAAGGGACATGCTATTTGAAAGTGTGAAGGAGATATCTCTTTTCTCGAATTGACTCATCATCAAGGGATCCTTTTGAAAGATGTCCACTTCATCAAGGAATTCGAAAGGAAGAATATGGCCCCACATGAGGGGAAGATCAAAGTTGTTCCCACTTCAGTGGAAGGTTTCCAATTTCTTTCTTTATGAACCCATTATGAAGGAAACACATTCCATTAGGGTTTCAAGTTGAGAATGCGATTCTTGATAAGAAAGTTGTGAAGATTCTCAAGAAAATATTCGTTGACATCAAATGTATTTTCTGAAAATGAAGATGTTGAAGAAGAAGCGTTGTCATAGATAAGAGGGAAAACTCAGGAAAATAAGAGAGAAAGATAAAGGAAAAGAGATAAGATAATACAAACAAAGGGCACAAGGGTAGCCTGATATTTGGAGGTCAGAACTTATATATATATATATATATATATATATATATATATATATATATATATATACATGTATGTATGTATGTATAGTAATAGTATATAAAATGAGTTGTCATCAACCCCCTACTATATCAAACCATGTGAAGAATGCATGAGAAGACAAAGTAAAAATTAAAAAATTGGGTCAACATGGAAGGGAAGCCTAAATTCCCCCAATGCTTTGTATCATCCCCAATTTATCGAAAATCAAGCCATAAACATGGAAGAATGATAGTACAAATAGAAGAAGGTTTATGACACAAAAACCACACCTGTATCCAAGCACCAATAGAGGTGATGAGGGTCATCTAGGAACACATAGCACAATCATAGGAAACACATCACAACACACACACACATATCTAATCTAAAGATAAAGAAGAGGCCTCCTCCTAACACTGATCGACCAAGAGTTCATTCACTTTCCACTCTAGATCACCGTGGGGAGAAGGAGGACGATCCTACAGTGGTGGGATGTTAAGAGGAGGAGCATTCAACCCTCTCACAACAAGGGCTAAGGAAGATGGCCCCACAAGGTCCTCTCCACTGAGCTCTTGTGGAGCTAAGGTCCGTGATTTCATGAAGATCACTGACAAGGCTGAAACCTTGTCCAAAGATTTGAACATGCACTTCATAGGAGTGCCATGTTTTACCTCAACAGACGGGGTAGGTTGGGCCCGAGATTCACTACTAGGCTCACCAAATGATTCAAGAGCGGTGACAAACTCGGGGGAAGCCAGGACTAGTTCTGTCACTAAGATAGAACAAGTTAGCACAGGGCCAACTTTTAGGGAAAGTGGACTCTTCTTATGTCCTATGTTGTTAGAAGGACCACCCTCCACCTTTTGCTTCATTGGAGGAGGAAAAATCCCCACAGACGAGGCAAGATGCATAGAGGAAGAGGAGGAAAGAACTGCAATAGATATGACCGAGGTTTTAGTCATATCCACAGGATTCAAGAAAGGTGAGATATCCATAACAGACATCAACAACGATGGCTCCACCGAAGGAGTGATGAACACCTACACCTTTCTAGGGTCAAGCGCATTCATACTCGCAGCGGAAGCTAGAAGTGATACAAAACTAGTTTGAATGGAAGCAAAGGGGAGGAGAGAGAAGGACACTACATAAGGTCCTGATACATGGGTGGTCGTCTCCCCTTCCTTCCTCTACAAGGTGGACTGCTCAGCCATGAGATCCTTTCGTCAGTGCTTACGCTCATGCGCAAGGAAGCTTTTGCAACTCTTTGAACCGGAGGCTGGAGGCTACGAAGGAATGGAAGGCTCCTACTCAGCCATGGGAGTGTCCACTACAACTATTTTTAGTGGAGGAATAGGCTCTTGAATGGGAGTAGGAGGGGTAGGTTGAGTAGCATTGGGGGGAATCGACTCAAGTGTCTCGGTAGCGGGCCTCTTCCTGTTCACTGCTTTGGGAGTAGGAGCAGTAGGAGGCCACAGAAGTTGAGATAAAGAGGACTCTCCACAGGGGCCTTTCTTCTTGTTATACCGAATAGGCTTAGGCTTCATAGGAAAAACAAGAAGCTCGAACGTGGGACGCTTGGGCTTTTGCCAAGCAGGCACCATGGGATTGTCTCACAAATGTGGAATAGAGTTTGATGGTACCTCAATGGGGTGAGAGGAAGGATCAAGTTGAATAGAGAAAGAGGAAGAAGGAGGATCTTGGGACTGCTTCTCTTCTTCCCTCCTACGTGCTTTAGCGGCATCACTGTCAGCCTTTAGGCAAGCCCTATGTGAAACAACATAAGGTGATGGAGGGTATCTCACTTTCGACTATAGGAACCCTTTCTTATAATTCTAATATGTTCGATGCAAGAGGTATGTCCTAGGTGGGAGAGGACCAATGAGCACAGGCCAAGAGTAGTTCAAGGAGTAGCTACCACGAGCAACTGATGGTTTATAACCAGTGTAATGAATTACATGCACGGAACCCCCGTGGATAAATTTTAAACATTTATGCACGACCAAGGGTACCACGTTCATAGCCACTAACCAAGGGATACCCAACTTCACTCTAAAGAGTTCAAACCCAAAGATAGTGTTAAACAGGAGCTTCACATATTTAGGTCTGACCAAGATCGATAGGACAATACTACCCAAAGGGGGCACAAAAATTATGTTGTGTGTGTGGATGGTGCTCACAGGTGCATCATACCCACCTTTATGTAAGAATTTAATTAGCTTGATCTCCTCAGTTATTATGTTTACTTGTAATGTCAGATCAACAAGAACACCTGATACGATGTTTTCCACTAGTACAAAAACAACAATATATGACTAAATAAACTACTAAAAATTGCATATAAATGACTAATTTTGGTCATGTGACCATTAGTAGTTTATTGCCGGTCATTTATAACACGACCAAATTTATTACTAAACTATTTTAGTCATTTATCTAGTCATTGATTTAGTCATTGATTTGGTCATTGATTTAGTCGTTAATTTAGTCATTGATTGTTGTTAACTGGTCATTTATTTAGTCATGGTAGTGATTTATTTAGTCATTAATTTAGTCTTTGATTGTTGTTAACTAGTCATTTATTTAGTCATGGTAGTCATTTATTTAGTCATATATTTGGTCATTACTTTAATCATATTTAATCACATATTTAGTCATTAATTTATTCATTACTTTAATCATATATTTAGTCATTATTTTAGTCATGGTAGTCATATATTTAGTCATTGTAGTCATATATTTAATCATTGTAGTCATATATTTGGTCATTGTATTCATTTATTTTAGTCATAGTAGTCATTTATTTAATCATGGTTTAGTCATTTATTTGAGTGAATCAATGATTCAAGATATAAATCAAATCTAACTTAATTAATTCTCACAAATTTATGTATATAAACTTCACATATCATAGATATTCAAAAAAAAAAATTGTATTGGATTAACATGAAGAAAAAAAATACAATCAACAAACAACTTTATGCATATAAAGCTCAAATATCATAGATATTCAAATGTTTTTTTTGTATTGCATTAAAAAAAAAGAATATACAAACAGCAAACAACTCCATAACCAAAGGAATTACAAACAACATACAACTGCACAAACAAAGATCCAAGAAATACATCCTTCACTGCACTCTTGGTTGCCATGGAAGACAAATCCAAGATACGATACAAATGCTATAAACATTGAAAGGAGAAAAGACATGAAAATATATAGCAAATGTAGTTATATTATTTGTGGTGCATATATTGCCTGATTCAAAGTAGCCTTTCCCTCCCATTCCAATCGGACAGCCCTTGAGAGAAGATGAAGGATTCAAATGAGAAGTATGGCAACTTCCTATGTAGAAATCTCATTGGTCATGGTAGGATGAAAGTAAAGAGTGCATGTTCACCTCTCCAATTTGACAAGTTGCAACTTGAAAATAAGATTTCAACAAAGGTTTTAGGGTGTGTGCAAGAAGTTGAGTCCACTTTTTGGCCAAAAAGTGGAAGTGTTTTATCTGATTTTCAGCATTTGACACATTTGACCTTAAAATTTGAAGCACTTAGAGATGAAATCTTTAAAAATGTCACTGATCATAAAATGTAGTGCTCGGAGTCTAGTTTCCAAATATGTAATTTATTTCAATACCCAGATTGTACAAATTGAGTTTTAATAGGCATTTCTAAAAACCACTGTTTAGAAGTCATTTTTTTTACCATACCATGCACGTGTACGACATCCATATTTTGACTTAAATTATCATATTTTTCTAAATCCTTTTGGGATAAGTTTTATGACTCACTGAAGCTTGTTCTTGATATTTTTTTATATTTTTTTATTGAATTTTTTTTTTTTGTTAAATTTTTATTAGGCAGATTTGTCGTTTTGAAAAATCGTCGTGTACAACATGCATAAGATGACCTAAACTTATCATTTTTGATTTTTTCTTTTTAAATTGAAAATAATTCTCTAAAGTTTTTTCTCGTGCAATCCGTTTGTCAAAATGTTATATTGATCAAAAATTATTAAAATAGTAAAAAACCCTGATATTTAAAGTTTATGGACCAATTTTATTTGAAATTAATTGAGAAATAGAAAAAATAATCCAATTGTAAAACAAATTACATATTTAGAATTTGCATTGTCTCATCTAAAATTGGTTTTAATTTCGTCAAAAAATTCTGCAAAAAAAGTCGTCAGCCATATGTCCAAAGTCAGTATTTTTCTCTAACATTGTTAGGACCTTCAACTTAGAGTCAAACCCGGATTGAAGGTTAGAGGCTCGGACTTCCAATGCTTTTCTGAACCAAGAAACCTAAAAGCAAAGCCGACCACAATGCAAAGGCAATTCAAATTTTAAAAATAGGATCTGCGTTTACGAATCGGGGATCTTATTTACATTTGATCCCACATTGACTATTATGTATGCTTGAGATGCGTGTTTCATAAATGGGATCTAGATTCATAAACAACTCGACATTGAAGTCGGTGGAGCAAGATCCCAATTATGAAAGCGAGGATCCGCTGTCCTCATGGGGATCCGTTTTATATCGGGATCTGATTCATTTAGGCGGGATCGTGTTAATATGAGGATTCCATTTTATATGATTTAAATTCACTGTGCACAAGTTTTCTGAAGTCAGCAACTTGCATGTACGGCCGAGAGCACTAAAAATGAATGATTTTTCATAAGCTATTGTATTTACAAGTCAGAACTTAATTTTTAAAGTGGAATTGTGGTAGTTTTCTACTTGTTTTGATGAACACAAGAGGAAGAATTTTGTCTTAATAGGTATTCAACTTCCAATTTGGATTGAATATTTTGAAGAATTTCACTATTAACATTCATTTGTGCTTGAGAATTTTATAATCATGGGAGATAAAGCTCGTAATAAAAGAAGGAAGACATTGACTCCTCAAGAAGTTGAAGCAAATAGGGAAAAAGAGAGACAAAGACAAAGAGAAAGAAGAATGAGAATGAAATCAATGAATGATGGTGGAGCAACCAATTCAACAACTATTGAAGATGAAAACATTGAGGATACCATGGTTGTAGATGAAGTTAATTTGCAAGGAGTCGATTTGGAGAAGAATATGATTATACAAAAAAGTCCTACTATGTCTTCAAATCACTCTTTGAATGCTACAGAGAATGTTTCAATATGCACAAATCCAGGTACGTCTTCAAATCCACATGTTATTGAAATGGTAAATTTGTATGTAGAAGTTTTACAAGATGCTAGACTTAATGATGTTGACATTGACTATATTCAGAGAGACGAACCTTTTATATAATTTGTTGAAAATGAAAAAGAAAAATCTTTTGTTGCAAGTGAAAATCAAAATGATCATTTTCATACCTGTATTTTAAATGAAAATGAAAATGAAAATGAAGATGAAGATGAAAATGAAAATGAAAATGAAAATGAAGATGAAAATGAGATAGAAAATGAAGATGAAATGAAGATGAAAATAGAAATAGAGATGAAGATGAAATGAAAATGAAAATGAAAATGAAAGAGCCGTTTTGTTGATGAAAGATGAAGAATCTAGAATGTGATGCCAGATTTAGTAGAAATGCTTTTTAAATTGGAAGTGGTGTTTTCGATAATCTTCCTGGTCAAATTTCTTGGAGGCAAATAAGAACACATGCAAATAGAATATACACCCAATTCTTTTATCGTAAAAAAATTGCATTTCAATGTCAATTAATGATGCAATTGATGAGAATGCAAAAAATGAGGAAAGTAATGAATAGGTTAGGCTTTTATGTTAAACCAAAAAGAAAAGATCAATCATTAAAACATGCTATGTCTACTGTTGCTAGTGCCATTCAATTTATTGGGGAAAATAGTCGATCTAAATATAAAAATGTAGCAAGAAGAGCTATAACTACTGCTATAGTTAACAAAGCAACTTTAAATAAAAGAATGGTAAACAATATTAGTGAAGTTTTAAAAATACATCCTAAAACATTACTAAGAGCGGCAAAAAGAAGAGAAAGTATAGAAAATGATCCTATCAATCAATGTTGGAGTTTTAGTGGATGACTACCAAGGTCTGATATAAAATTGAATGTTGAAATTAAATCTTTGATCAAAAAATATTGGCATGATAATACTAGGGTTTCATCTAATGCTAGAGATGTTTTAAAATTAAGGGTGGGGTCCAAAGTTCGCGATCCTCACCCAAAACACCTATTAGATACAACACAAGCTAAAATTTATAGAAAATTTTGTAGTGATTCAATGTTACTTGGTAATATTGAAATAAGTCAAAGAGTCTTTTGAAAAATGTAAATACAGGTATGTAAGGAGGTAATAAACAATGAATATCTTGTTGTTGTAAAATACATCATTCAATTTTGTTATTTTTATGATGTTTTTTTAGATATATCACGTTGTACCTTGCATGCTAACTTTATGATTAGATAGGATTGTGAGTGATGATAGCCACGAGAGCAATAAGAGAGTTTATTTTAGAGTTTGTTTTGTGAAAAATCTAATGATAGATTATTTTATTTAAGTTCTTGTATTTACGGACAATGCATTAACTGCAGAAATCTTTCATTTTTAAGAAATTGTTTGCATGAAAGTGTTGATCATGATTTTGGACAACAATTAGTAGACGTCAAAAGATTTAGGAATGTTAACTATTCTTTAAAAGATGGAAAAATAGGAAGGCGTTGTGATTTAGTTACAGAAAAAGTTAGTGTGCAGGCATTTATGAGTGAATTTAATAATAAAATTGTACCAAAATATGTTATGCACTCTGAACATGCTCAATGGCTTGATGTTGATTCATGTAGAAACACATTTCAAAATTTGGTACTATACTTTCGATTGGTTGATTTTGCGGAGAATTATGCTAGAAGCTCATGAAGGTCAATCTCAATATTATAATTCGGTGCAAAGTAGCTATGTTTATCTATATTGTTTATAGACATGCAAATGATAGCGAGGGAATCAGAAATTTTTGAGGGAATTACCATTTTTATTTGAGTGACAACGGTTACACTCATCGGAGTTTGTTCAATATTGTTTTAGTATATTTTATAAAAATTTAAGAGAAAGAGGAATCCATATGAAAGAACACCTCATATGGTCAGATAATTGTACAGGGCAGTTCAAAAATGCTAGAATGTTCTATTAGTTAAGTAGAAGTTCACAAGACTTAATGTCCAACATATATGAGTTTTGGTAGGCATGGTAGAGAGAACATGATGGAGCTGGTGCGTGTGTCAAAAAAATTCTTGCTAGAGAACAATTAAAATTCGAGGATTCAGTAAAATTTAAAAATGCACATGAGATTGTGGATTGGTGTAATAGAAAATTATCTGCACCTGGTTCGAGTGATTACTCTACAGTTCATCGATTCTTTTGGTTGGTGGAAGAAGAAAACATTGTATCTAGAGTTGATTGTGAGATAATTAGTGGATCTACTAAATGGCATTCATTTAGGAGTGCGACAGCAAGCACATGGACTATTTGGACAAAGGAGCTTGCATGTTTTCGGTTTATCTCGGGAAGTTAGGCTTAGCCAATCTGAGAATGGAGTTGGAGCCGATTAGGAGCAAAAGATGCGTTGAGAAACTATAAAGCACATAATCAATATGAAAAGAACTATTGAAAATGATCAATTGTTTGCATCTGAAGATTATAAGCTAATGTTTCAGACCTTGTACAAGAAGATGAAAAGAATTTTAATTCAATTTATTTTATTTTATTTCACTTCCATTAAGTTATTTTGTAATACTAAATTATTTATATGGATATGCACAAGTTATTAAATCAAATTTTGTTGGCAGGACATGTGTATGTTGTTATTGCACCTGAGGGGAATGAAGAGCAAACAGAATATTGGTTGGCTCGTTGTGTGGAAAGTAAACATAATTTGGTAACACCTCGAGAAGATGATGATGGCTTTCATTATCCAACAAGTACGGTGATCCCCTTAAGACACCTCCTTAAGCAAATTTCAAATGATAACAAGTTTTAGATCCCCTTAGCAATTTTTTAGAACAAGTCTTTGATCCCCTTAAGAAAATTTTGAGAACTTATTTGATGATGGTTTTTTAACATGTTTTCCAATAGGATCGGTGGTGGTTGTTGGCACTTGGCTACGAAAATAATTGAGAAGAAAGAATGGTCTACCTGCATTCGAAGACTATGAAATACATAAAAAGATTATGCATTATTCACATTTGGTGGTGGAAAAAAATATAAAACTAGAGCGGTATTGTGGAAGACCTTCAAAAAAATTGCTATGGTCAATTTCTATGGAAGAGCATGAGGCAATCATAGATGCATTGCAAAAAAGAGAGGATGCAGATGGTACAATGGAATAAGTAAATACAGGTAAATATAGTTTTAGTTTTATTTCAAGTCCTTTTAAATACATTAAATACATGTTTCAACATTGGTCAAGTGTGTAATTAGTTGAAATTGATTTAAATTGTCCTTTTATACATCCTTAAGGCATAATCACAAAAAGGATCTAGTCCATGTAGATTCAACCTAGACAACATGGAATACTTGGTAAAATAGGTAATTATTAGTTAAATTATATTTAAATACATGTTTTGATTACATATTGATATTGCTTGGACATTAATAGTTAAAATTGATATATTGTCATTTTTTGTATCCTAGAGCCATCATTGCATTCATCTCATACTTTGAAACAAAAAGGAGAGGATGTATGGATTCAACCTACAAACATGTGTGGAATACTTTTAAATGCAGGTACTTGAGTTATGTACATATAGATAATTTTATATAAATTAAAATATGTATGTTTTGATGATTTCATTGATATTGCTTGTACCTTTTTGATATCAGGTGGTGTGAAGACCTACTACATTCTAGCCACTAGTTTGAGATGTTCTTGAGATGGCATATCCTAATTTTGTAAACATTGTTTTGAGATGACATATATGTACATACATACTTACAAAATTAAACATACTCTATGTACTTCTACGTATCAAATCAATATTCTATATATTTTGTTTCTTAAATGTGCATGTTTTCCTACTTTGAAACTTTATGTTTATGTGTATAATCACTAAACATCATGAATACATTATTGTTAAATCAATTATATCCTTAAGACGTATTATGACCCCTTAATACATCCCCTTAAGACACCCCCTTAAGACCTTAAGACACCCCCTTAAGACCCCTTAAGACATCCCATTTAGGCATATTATGACCCCTTAAGACATCCCCTTAAGATGTTCTATTATGACCCTTTTAGACATCCCCTTAAGACATCCCCTTAATTAACACATTCTATGACCCCTTTAGACATCCCCTTAAGACCCCTTAAGACATCCCCTTAGTTAACACGTTCTATTATGACCCCTTTAGACATCCCCTTAAGACCCCTTAAGACATCCCCTTAATTAACACGTTCTATTATGACCCCTTTAAACATCCTCTTAAGACATATTCTAACCCCTTAAGACATCCCCTTAAGATGTTCTATTATGACCCCTTTAGACGTCCCCTAAGACCCTCCTTTAAGACATCCCCCACTCACCACATCTCTACAGGCCCCTTGGCATCCCCTTAAGACCCCTTAACCCCACCTTCAACACGCTCTCTATTATG
Organism: Sequoia sempervirens; assembly: GCA_007258455.2. Lineage (NCBI taxonomy): Eukaryota > Viridiplantae > Streptophyta > Pinopsida > Cupressales > Cupressaceae > Sequoia > Sequoia sempervirens. The sequence continues at coordinate 124,619 of VDFB02101418.1, read as the reverse complement.
ACCCCTTTAGACATCCCCTTAAGACCCCGTAAGACATCCCCTTAATTAACACGTTCTATTATGACCCCCTTAGACATCCCCCTTTACTCAACACATTCTATGCACCCCCTTTAGACATCCCCTTTAAGACCCTTAAGACATCCCTAATTAACACGCCTTATGAACCCTTTAGACATCCCCTTAAGACCCCTTAAGACATCCCCTTAATTAACATGTTCTATTATGACCCCTTTAGACATCCCCTTAAGACATATTATAACCCTTTAAGACATCCCCTTAAGACGTTCTATTATGACCCCTTTAGACACCCCCTAGACGCCACATATTTGTTTTGACAACTTATAAATTAGTGTTAGATGAACTATTATTTATAGTATTTATTAATGCTTTTATTCTCTAATCTTCTATGGTATTGTTTATTTCTTAAAATTTTATCCTTTCTGGTATATAAATAGATTGCTTTTGTTTGTAAATTATGATTTATTGACTGATTATTGATTGACGTGAATTGAATAAGTTCATTGAGTAATTATCACTATTTATTGAATGTACATATCATGTATATCATGTATGAAATCAAAAAAATCATCTACTTTTGGATTAGGAAAAACATTCACTGCTAGATCGACATTCAACTCCACCTCTATATCCTTTAGAATTTTTTGCACTAAAAAATTGTATTACTTTGCACTTAATTGCATCAAAATTAAAACCCCAATAAATTAAGACATAACCTTGTTTCATCCATTATTTATACCAAATCAAGCCTTTTGATTTACCTAATTGATGCACTTTTAGCATCTTTGAGATTTTGATCATTAAAGGAATTTTAAGGAATTCACAAAGTTACATAATTCCTAATCATTTTTGCTTATCTGGCTCTAGAGTGAGATATTTTTTAGACATTTATTCCAAGATTATGACTTCTCTTTTTTGTGAGAAAATACTGTCACTACCTACTATCCACTACCTACTATCCATCTATACTTTTAAATCTGATTCAATACTACTTTTAATTCACAATTTTTGACATATATGGTTTAATATAAATTTTGGGTCCAAGCTTTGGTAATTCTTTTTTTTATCACCTACGGTAAATTAGGTCACATAAGAAATTCTTTGTCTAGCCTTATACTCGGCTACCTGATCTAACTTTACCAAATGTGGAATGTGCTAAGATAAAAGTCTCGATTTTGTAAGACTTAAAATTCTTAAAAACAAGTCTACTCTTGATTTAAATTGTCTTAAACACCTCCACAAGTGAATTTATCACAAAAATAGGTTCTTTAAACTTTTTTGATTCAATTAGGAAGCACACATTGTCATCCTAACCATGGCCCCCATGCCTTTCAAATGCAACATGCATGTTGTGAGACCACACAACACTATCCACCTAGGTACTAATCGTAAACACTAGCTCTTGGAAACCAACATCATATTCCTTGATGATGAATGTTATACAAAATGATGAATTAAAAGAAATGGATTATCTTATAATTGAAAGAAATTTTCCTACTTGAACCATAGTTATATAAGTTCATTGAGTAATTATCACTATTTATTGAATGTACATATCATGTATATCATGTATGAAATCACTAAATTTGCAAAGTATAAATATTAAAATGTCCTATATTAATCCATGTATGAGATCACTAAATTTCACATTAATGTCATATATTAATGTCTTGACTATGAACATAAAATGCATAAATGTACATGTGTAAATTAAAATTTCAAACAATAATAAAGTCCATAATTTATGTAACATATTAAGTGCATGAAACCAATATATAAGCGCATGAAATAAAGTCCAACAAAGTACATGATAAACAAGAAATATAGTCCATGAAATAAACAAATATAACACATAAAATCACATGTTTCTAGGTCATGTACTGTCTCTATAATCAAGAGAACTCTTCACACCATGCGGACTATGTGGATGGACTATGTGGATGACCTGAAACATTCTATATAAGAGAAAGATGAAATTAGATGTAAGACAATAAAAAATGATGTAATGACCTGAAACATTCTGTATAAGAGAAAGATGAAATTAGATGTAAGACAATAAAAAATGATTTAATGACAATTTAATTTATAATCCATCATAAAATTAAATTACCAAAATATCTACGTCTAGATGCTCTGGTGCACCTGAAGCAACCTCTAAATTCTCTAAATCAATCTACATAAACAAGACAAAGAAATTCGAAATTAGATGTACAACTCTACAATTAAATTTTTTTAATTCAATTTAATTTATAATTTATCATATTTTAATTGTACCGTATTCTGAGGTTGTGCACTAGGCTTTTCTCCAGGACCTGTCTGTACATGCTCAACTACAAGATGTGTCTCATGCTACAAAAGAAAAAGAATATGTAAAAATCTCATATTATGTATATATTCAATTTAAAATTTATAATTGACTTTAAATATAATAAAAAAAATTAAATTACCATTTGATCTGAAACCTACTCTACATGTCCTCCTGGTGGTGTAACTATGTATGGGTCAGGGCTGAAAGTTGCACTAACAAAGTCCTACAAGATCAAAATTAAAGCATGTGCAATTGAATTAGGTTTATATATATATATATATATATATATATATATATATATATATATATATATATATATATATATATATATATATATATATATATATATATTCAAGTTTGCACTTTTCGTGTAGAAAGTTTTGTAAACAGC